>MU160744.1:15241-64281 GCA_015888305.1 Antheraea pernyi | reverse complement strand
TAGAGAAATTACATGTGCATACAATAGGATATTCTTCAGGAAACAGCTATTGCGGTTTAATAGGGGAGAGGTATGTTCGTCAACACGCCGATATTTAAGTTTTTCGAGGTAGTTTATTTATGAAATATTTTCTTAAAATACATTTCGCTTGTTTAATATTACTTCCTTGTAGTTATATTATATAATCGGCTGGTAATGCGTTTAAGATTAAAGGAAGCCTATATTCCCATGTACGCATACCATAGTAATTGTTGTACCGAGGCAGTTTGTACATGGGAACATCTGCCAAATTCCGCAAAAAGTCCGGTCGTACTCTTTTTTAATTCATACAGATTCTCACAAATTACGGCCATTTTAACTTTGTCGGAGACATTCACAATTCGACAATGTTTGAAGAGACCTTCTATATCATTTTTATATTTTATTTTAATCTTTACAGGCACTATTGTTTTTAATAGTCTAATTTGTAATTTGTGAATGTTTTCCACAAGGGTTCCCAATGTATTACCATAGATACTTATCCCATAACTTATTACAGGATCAGCAAGAGATATGTATAACATTCTTAATGTATTATACGGTACATTATACCTTAATATAACAAGATATATCTAGACAAGATATCTCGTAATTTGTTACATATATAGTCGATATGCGGCTGCCAGCTGAATTTATTATCTATTAACAACCCCAAATACATATGTTGTACTGATTGTACTAATTGTACTGATAACTTCAGAATTGGAGGTATGTGTTTTCCCTCACTAGTCCTATTGCACGAATATATTCCTACAGAGTAATCCCGGATTACAGGCTGTTGAGCCATCGCTTTCAAGTGTCGTGATGATCCTCTGTAGACGCTGTAGAGATGTTTTATGAATGAAGTAATATGTTACTTATTCAAGTAATGCTTAATCAAGATAATGGGTACTTGAACAATGAATTTATATATAAGTGTGTCATAGGCAAGGGTCAGAACCGCCGAAACATCCGTGCAGCCCGTAAGCCCGCACAGTTCGTTTCACCCGCTTCCTGTGCCGTAAGTGCTAGGGTTGCGTTATGGCTGTCGCTTCGTCATCCTCTTTCTGGCGAAAATAAACGTTGGGGAAATGTATACACTTATAGCACTCGTGGTGTAAGTACTTTGTACATTGAGCTCGTTCCAATTGTAACAAAATTGTCTTACATGCACCTCCCCAGGCCAATATGCAATAGAACAAAATTGTTTGAGCCGGGGAATAATAGACCATCTGGAGTGCTGTTGTATGTGCGAATGATTAAACTAGAAATGTGTATTTTCCAAGTATATAATTAATTTAAATATATAATTAATTAATGTAAATATATAATTAATTAATATAAATATACGGCCTTGGAGCCGGCCTTGGAGCCGGCCTTGGAGCCGGCCTTGGAGCCGGCCTTGGAGCCGGCCTTGGAGCCGGCCTTGGAGCCGGCCTTGGAGCCGGCCTTGGAGCCGGCCTTGGAGCCGGCCTTGGAGCCGGCCTTGGAGCCGGCCTTGGAGCCGGCCTTGGAGCCGGCCTTGGAGCCGGCCTTGGAGCCGGCCTTGGAGCCGGCCTTGGAGCCGGCCTTGGAGCCGGCCTTGGAGCCGGCCTTGGAGCCGGCCTTGGAGCCGGCCTTGGAGCCGGCCTTGGAGCCGGCCTTGGAGCCGGCCTTGGAGCCGGCCTTGGAGCCGGCCTTGGAGCCGGCCTTGGAGCCGGCCTTGGAGCCGGCCTTGGAGCCGGCCTTGGAGCCGGCCTTGGAGCCGGCCTTGGAGCCGGCCTTGGAGCCGGCCTTGGAGCCGGCCTTGGAGCCGGCCTTGGAGCCGGCCTTGGAGCCGGCCTTGGAGCCGGCCTTGGAGCCGGCCTTGGAGCCGGCCTTGGAGCCGGCCTTGGAGCCGGCCTTGGAGCCGGCCTTGGAGCCGGCCTTGGAGCCGGCCTTGGAGCCGGCCTTGGAGCCGGCCTTGGAGCCGGCCTTGGAGCCGGCCTTGGAGCCGGCCTTGGAGCCGGCCTTGGAGCCGGCCTTGGAGCCGGCCTTGGAGCCGGCCTTGGAGCCGGCCTTGGAGCCGGCCTTGGAGCCGGCCTTGGAGCCGGCCTTGGAGCCGGCCTTGGAGCCGGCCTTGGAGCCGGCCTTGGAGCCGGCCTTGGAGCCGGCCTTGGAGCCGGCCTTGGAGCCGGCCTTGGAGCCGGCCTTGGAGCCGGCCTTGGAGCCGGCCTTGGAGCCGGCCTTGGAGCCGGCCTTGGAGCCGGCCTTGGAGCCGGCCTTGGAGCCGGCCTTGGAGCCGGCCTTGGAGCCGGCCTTGGAGCCGGCCTTGGAGCCGGCCTTGGAGCCGGCCTTGGAGCCGGCCTTGGAGCCGGCCTTGGAGCCGGCCTTGGAGCCGGCCTTGGAGCCGGCCTTGGAGCCGGCCTTGGAGCCGGCCTTGGAGCCGGCCTTGGAGCCGGCCTTGGAGCCGGCCTTGGAGCCGGCCTTGGAGCCGGCCTTGGAGCCGGCCTTGGAGCCGGCCTTGGAGCCGGCCTTGGAGCCGGCCTTGGAGCCGGCCTTGGAGCCGGCCTTGGAGCCGGCCTTGGAGCCGGCCTTGGAGCCGGCCTTGGAGCCGGCCTTGGAGCCGGCCTTGGAGCCGGCCTTGGAGCCGGCCTTGGAGCCGGCCTTGGAGCCGGCCTTGGAGCCGGCCTTGGAGCCGGCCTTGGAGCCGGCCTTGGAGCCGGCCTTGGAGCCGGCCTTGGAGCCGGCCTTGGAGCCGGCCTTGGAGCCGGCCTTGGAGCCGGCCTTGGAGCCGGCCTTGGAGCCGGCCTTGGAGCCGGCCTTGGAGCCGGCCTTGGAGCCGGCCTTGGAGCCGGCCTTGGAGCCGGCCTTGGAGCCGGCCTTGGAGCCGGCCTTGGAGCCGGCCTTGGAGCCGGCCTTGGAGCCGGCCTTGGAGCCGGCCTTGGAGCCGGCCTTGGAGCCGGCCTTGGAGCCGGCCTTGGAGCCGGCCTTGGAGCCGGCCTTGGAGCCGGCCTTGGAGCCGGCCTTGGAGCCGGCCTTGGAGCCGGCCTTGGAGCCGGCCTTGGAGCCGGCCTTGGAGCCGGCCTTGGAGCCGGCCTTGGAGCCGGCCTTGGAGCCGGCCTTGGAGCCGGCCTTGGAGCCGGCCTTGGAGCCGGCCTTGGAGCCGGCCTTGGAGCCGGCCTTGGAGCCGGCCTTGGAGCCGGCCTTGGAGCCGGCCTTGGAGCCGGCCTTGGAGCCGGCCTTGGAGCCGGCCTTGGAGCCGGCCTTGGAGCCGGCCTTGGAGCCGGCCTTGGAGCCGGCCTTGGAGCCGGCCTTGGAGCCGGCCTTGGAGCCGGCCTTGGAGCCGGCCTTGGAGCCGGCCTTGGAGCCGGCCTTGGAGCCGGCCTTGGAGCCGGCCTTGGAGCCGGCCTTGGAGCCGGCCTTGGAGCCGGCCTTGGAGCCGGCCTTGGAGCCGGCCTTGGAGCCGGCCTTGGAGCCGGCCTTGGAGCCGGCCTTGGAGCCGGCCTTGGAGCCGGCCTTGGAGCCGGCCTTGGAGCCGGCCTTGGAGCCGGCCTTGGAGCCGGCCTTGGAGCCGGCCTTGGAGCCGGCCTTGGAGCCGGCCTTGGAGCCGGCCTTGGAGCCGGCCTTGGAGCCGGCCTTGGAGCCGGCCTTGGAGCCGGCCTTGGAGCCGGCCTTGGAGCCGGCCTTGGAGCCGGCCTTGGAGCCGGCCTTGGAGCCGGCCTTGGAGCCGGCCTTGGAGCCGGCCTTGGAGCCGGCCTTGGAGCCGGCCTTGGAGCCGGCCTTGGAGCCGGCCTTGGAGCCGGCCTTGGAGCCGGCCTTGGAGCCGGCCTTGGAGCCGGCCTTGGAGCCGGCCTTGGAGCCGGCCTTGGAGCCGGCCTTGGAGCCGGCCTTGGAGCCGGCCTTGGAGCCGGCCTTGGAGCCGGCCTTGGAGCCGGCCTTGGAGCCGGCCTTGGAGCCGGCCTTGGAGCCGGCCTTGGAGCCGGCCTTGGAGCCGGCCTTGGAGCCGGCCTTGGAGCCGGCCTTGGAGCCGGCCTTGGAGCCGGCCTTGGAGCCGGCCTTGGAGCCGGCCTTGGAGCCGGCCTTGGAGCCGGCCTTGGAGCCGGCCTTGGAGCCGGCCTTGGAGCCGGCCTTGGAGCCGGCCTTGGAGCCGGCCTTGGAGCCGGCCTTGGAGCCGGCCTTGGAGCCGGCCTTGGAGCCGGCCTTGGAGCCGGCCTTGGAGCCGGCCTTGGAGCCGGCCTTGGAGCCGGCCTTGGAGCCGGCCTTGGAGCCGGCCTTGGAGCCGGCCTTGGAGCCGGCCTTGGAGCCGGCCTTGGAGCCGGCCTTGGAGCCGGCCTTGGAGCCGGCCTTGGAGCCGGCCTTGGAGCCGGCCTTGGAGCCGGCCTTGGAGCCGGCCTTGGAGCCGGCCTTGGAGCCGGCCTTGGAGCCGGCCTTGGAGCCGGCCTTGGAGCCGGCCTTGGAGCCGGCCTTGGAGCCGGCCTTGGAGCCGGCCTTGGAGCCGGCCTTGGAGCCGGCCTTGGAGCCGGCCTTGGAGCCGGCCTTGGAGCCGGCCTTGGAGCCGGCCTTGGAGCCGGCCTTGGAGCCGGCCTTGGAGCCGGCCTTGGAGCCGGCCTTGGAGCCGGCCTTGGAGCCGGCCTTGGAGCCGGCCTTGGAGCCGGCCTTGGAGCCGGCCTTGGAGCCGGCCTTGGAGCCGGCCTTGGAGCCGGCCTTGGAGCCGGCCTTGGAGCCGGCCTTGGAGCCGGCCTTGGAGCCGGCCTTGGAGCCGGCCTTGGAGCCGGCCTTGGAGCCGGCCTTGGAGCCGGCCTTGGAGCCGGCCTTGGAGCCGGCCTTGGAGCCGGCCTTGGAGCCGGCCTTGGAGCCGGCCTTGGAGCCGGCCTTGGAGCCGGCCTTGGAGCCGGCCTTGGAGCCGGCCTTGGAGCCGGCCTTGGAGCCGGCCTTGGAGCCGGCCTTGGAGCCGGCCTTGGAGCCGGCCTTGGAGCCGGCCTTGGAGCCGGCCTTGGAGCCGGCCTTGGAGCCGGCCTTGGAGCCGGCCTTGGAGCCGGCCTTGGAGCCGGCCTTGGAGCCGGCCTTGGAGCCGGCCTTGGAGCCGGCCTTGGAGCCGGCCTTGGAGCCGGCCTTGGAGCCGGCCTTGGAGCCGGCCTTGGAGCCGGCCTTGGAGCCGGCCTTGGAGCCGGCCTTGGAGCCGGCCTTGGAGCCGGCCTTGGAGCCGGCCTTGGAGCCGGCCTTGGAGCCGGCCTTGGAGCCGGCCTTGGAGCCGGCCTTGGAGCCGGCCTTGGAGCCGGCCTTGGAGCCGGCCTTGGAGCCGGCCTTGGAGCCGGCCTTGGAGCCGGCCTTGGAGCCGGCCTTGGAGCCGGCCTTGGAGCCGGCCTTGGAGCCGGCCTTGGAGCCGGCCTTGGAGCCGGCCTTGGAGCCGGCCTTGGAGCCGGCCTTGGAGCCGGCCTTGGAGCCGGCCTTGGAGCCGGCCTTGGAGCCGGCCTTGGAGCCGGCCTTGGAGCCGGCCTTGGAGCCGGCCTTGGAGCCGGCCTTGGAGCCGGCCTTGGAGCCGGCCTTGGAGCCGGCCTTGGAGCCGGCCTTGGAGCCGGCCTTGGAGCCGGCCTTGGAGCCGGCCTTGGAGCCGGCCTTGGAGCCGGCCTTGGAGCCGGCCTTGGAGCCGGCCTTGGAGCCGGCCTTGGAGCCGGCCTTGGAGCCGGCCTTGGAGCCGGCCTTGGAGCCGGCCTTGGAGCCGGCCTTGGAGCCGGCCTTGGAGCCGGCCTTGGAGCCGGCCTTGGAGCCGGCCTTGGAGCCGGCCTTGGAGCCGGCCTTGGAGCCGGCCTTGGAGCCGGCCTTGGAGCCGGCCTTGGAGCCGGCCTTGGAGCCGGCCTTGGAGCCGGCCTTGGAGCCGGCCTTGGAGCCGGCCTTGGAGCCGGCCTTGGAGCCGGCCTTGGAGCCGGCCTTGGAGCCGGCCTTGGAGCCGGCCTTGGAGCCGGCCTTGGAGCCGGCCTTGGAGCCGGCCTTGGAGCCGGCCTTGGAGCCGGCCTTGGAGCCGGCCTTGGAGCCGGCCTTGGAGCCGGCCTTGGAGCCGGCCTTGGAGCCGGCCTTGGAGCCGGCCTTGGAGCCGGCCTTGGAGCCGGCCTTGGAGCCGGCCTTGGAGCCGGCCTTGGAGCCGGCCTTGGAGCCGGCCTTGGAGCCGGCCTTGGAGCCGGCCTTGGAGCCGGCCTTGGAGCCGGCCTTGGAGCCGGCCTTGGAGCCGGCCTTGGAGCCGGCCTTGGAGCCGGCCTTGGAGCCGGCCTTGGAGCCGGCCTTGGAGCCGGCCTTGGAGCCGGCCTTGGAGCCGGCCTTGGAGCCGGCCTTGGAGCCGGCCTTGGAGCCGGCCTTGGAGCCGGCCTTGGAGCCGGCCTTGGAGCCGGCCTTGGAGCCGGCCTTGGAGCCGGCCTTGGAGCCGGCCTTGGAGCCGGCCTTGGAGCCGGCCTTGGAGCCGGCCTTGGAGCCGGCCTTGGAGCCGGCCTTGGAGCCGGCCTTGGAGCCGGCCTTGGAGCCGGCCTTGGAGCCGGCCTTGGAGCCGGCCTTGGAGCCGGCCTTGGAGCCGGCCTTGGAGCCGGCCTTGGAGCCGGCCTTGGAGCCGGCCTTGGAGCCGGCCTTGGAGCCGGCCTTGGAGCCGGCCTTGGAGCCGGCCTTGGAGCCGGCCTTGGAGCCGGCCTTGGAGCCGGCCTTGGAGCCGGCCTTGGAGCCGGCCTTGGAGCCGGCCTTGGAGCCGGCCTTGGAGCCGGCCTTGGAGCCGGCCTTGGAGCCGGCCTTGGAGCCGGCCTTGGAGCCGGCCTTGGAGCCGGCCTTGGAGCCGGCCTTGGAGCCGGCCTTGGAGCCGGCCTTGGAGCCGGCCTTGGAGCCGGCCTTGGAGCCGGCCTTGGAGCCGGCCTTGGAGCCGGCCTTGGAGCCGGCCTTGGAGCCGGCCTTGGAGCCGGCCTTGGAGCCGGCCTTGGAGCCGGCCTTGGAGCCGGCCTTGGAGCCGGCCTTGGAGCCGGCCTTGGAGCCGGCCTTGGAGCCGGCCTTGGAGCCGGCCTTGGAGCCGGCCTTGGAGCCGGCCTTGGAGCCGGCCTTGGAGCCGGCCTTGGAGCCGGCCTTGGAGCCGGCCTTGGAGCCGGCCTTGGAGCCGGCCTTGGAGCCGGCCTTGGAGCCGGCCTTGGAGCCGGCCTTGGAGCCGGCCTTGGAGCCGGCCTTGGAGCCGGCCTTGGAGCCGGCCTTGGAGCCGGCCTTGGAGCCGGCCTTGGAGCCGGCCTTGGAGCCGGCCTTGGAGCCGGCCTTGGAGCCGGCCTTGGAGCCGGCCTTGGAGCCGGCCTTGGAGCCGGCCTTGGAGCCGGCCTTGGAGCCGGCCTTGGAGCCGGCCTTGGAGCCGGCCTTGGAGCCGGCCTTGGAGCCGGCCTTGGAGCCGGCCTTGGAGCCGGCCTTGGAGCCGGCCTTGGAGCCGGCCTTGGAGCCGGCCTTGGAGCCGGCCTTGGAGCCGGCCTTGGAGCCGGCCTTGGAGCCGGCCTTGGAGCCGGCCTTGGAGCCGGCCTTGGAGCCGGCCTTGGAGCCGGCCTTGGAGCCGGCCTTGGAGCCGGCCTTGGAGCCGGCCTTGGAGCCGGCCTTGGAGCCGGCCTTGGAGCCGGCCTTGGAGCCGGCCTTGGAGCCGGCCTTGGAGCCGGCCTTGGAGCCGGCCTTGGAGCCGGCCTTGGAGCCGGCCTTGGAGCCGGCCTTGGAGCCGGCCTTGGAGCCGGCCTTGGAGCCGGCCTTGGAGCCGGCCTTGGAGCCGGCCTTGGAGCCGGCCTTGGAGCCGGCCTTGGAGCCGGCCTTGGAGCCGGCCTTGGAGCCGGCCTTGGAGCCGGCCTTGGAGCCGGCCTTGGAGCCGGCCTTGGAGCCGGCCTTGGAGCCGGCCTTGGAGCCGGCCTTGGAGCCGGCCTTGGAGCCGGCCTTGGAGCCGGCCTTGGAGCCGGCCTTGGAGCCGGCCTTGGAGCCGGCCTTGGAGCCGGCCTTGGAGCCGGCCTTGGAGCCGGCCTTGGAGCCGGCCTTGGAGCCGGCCTTGGAGCCGGCCTTGGAGCCGGCCTTGGAGCCGGCCTTGGAGCCGGCCTTGGAGCCGGCCTTGGAGCCGGCCTTGGAGCCGGCCTTGGAGCCGGCCTTGGAGCCGGCCTTGGAGCCGGCCTTGGAGCCGGCCTTGGAGCCGGCCTTGGAGCCGGCCTTGGAGCCGGCCTTGGAGCCGGCCTTGGAGCCGGCCTTGGAGCCGGCCTTGGAGCCGGCCTTGGAGCCGGCCTTGGAGCCGGCCTTGGAGCCGGCCTTGGAGCCGGCCTTGGAGCCGGCCTTGGAGCCGGCCTTGGAGCCGGCCTTGGAGCCGGCCTTGGAGCCGGCCTTGGAGCCGGCCTTGGAGCCGGCCTTGGAGCCGGCCTTGGAGCCGGCCTTGGAGCCGGCCTTGGAGCCGGCCTTGGAGCCGGCCTTGGAGCCGGCCTTGGAGCCGGCCTTGGAGCCGGCCTTGGAGCCGGCCTTGGAGCCGGCCTTGGAGCCGGCCTTGGAGCCGGCCTTGGAGCCGGCCTTGGAGCCGGCCTTGGAGCCGGCCTTGGAGCCGGCCTTGGAGCCGGCCTTGGAGCCGGCCTTGGAGCCGGCCTTGGAGCCGGCCTTGGAGCCGGCCTTGGAGCCGGCCTTGGAGCCGGCCTTGGAGCCGGCCTTGGAGCCGGCCTTGGAGCCGGCCTTGGAGCCGGCCTTGGAGCCGGCCTTGGAGCCGGCCTTGGAGCCGGCCTTGGAGCCGGCCTTGGAGCCGGCCTTGGAGCCGGCCTTGGAGCCGGCCTTGGAGCCGGCCTTGGAGCCGGCCTTGGAGCCGGCCTTGGAGCCGGCCTTGGAGCCGGCCTTGGAGCCGGCCTTGGAGCCGGCCTTGGAGCCGGCCTTGGAGCCGGCCTTGGAGCCGGCCTTGGAGCCGGCCTTGGAGCCGGCCTTGGAGCCGGCCTTGGAGCCGGCCTTGGAGCCGGCCTTGGAGCCGGCCTTGGAGCCGGCCTTGGAGCCGGCCTTGGAGCCGGCCTTGGAGCCGGCCTTGGAGCCGGCCTTGGAGCCGGCCTTGGAGCCGGCCTTGGAGCCGGCCTTGGAGCCGGCCTTGGAGCCGGCCTTGGAGCCGGCCTTGGAGCCGGCCTTGGAGCCGGCCTTGGAGCCGGCCTTGGAGCCGGCCTTGGAGCCGGCCTTGGAGCCGGCCTTGGAGCCGGCCTTGGAGCCGGCCTTGGAGCCGGCCTTGGAGCCGGCCTTGGAGCCGGCCTTGGAGCCGGCCTTGGAGCCGGCCTTGGAGCCGGCCTTGGAGCCGGCCTTGGAGCCGGCCTTGGAGCCGGCCTTGGAGCCGGCCTTGGAGCCGGCCTTGGAGCCGGCCTTGGAGCCGGCCTTGGAGCCGGCCTTGGAGCCGGCCTTGGAGCCGGCCTTGGAGCCGGCCTTGGAGCCGGCCTTGGAGCCGGCCTTGGAGCCGGCCTTGGAGCCGGCCTTGGAGCCGGCCTTGGAGCCGGCCTTGGAGCCGGCCTTGGAGCCGGCCTTGGAGCCGGCCTTGGAGCCGGCCTTGGAGCCGGCCTTGGAGCCGGCCTTGGAGCCGGCCTTGGAGCCGGCCTTGGAGCCGGCCTTGGAGCCGGCCTTGGAGCCGGCCTTGGAGCCGGCCTTGGAGCCGGCCTTGGAGCCGGCCTTGGAGCCGGCCTTGGAGCCGGCCTTGGAGCCGGCCTTGGAGCCGGCCTTGGAGCCGGCCTTGGAGCCGGCCTTGGAGCCGGCCTTGGAGCCGGCCTTGGAGCCGGCCTTGGAGCCGGCCTTGGAGCCGGCCTTGGAGCCGGCCTTGGAGCCGGCCTTGGAGCCGGCCTTGGAGCCGGCCTTGGAGCCGGCCTTGGAGCCGGCCTTGGAGCCGGCCTTGGAGCCGGCCTTGGAGCCGGCCTTGGAGCCGGCCTTGGAGCCGGCCTTGGAGCCGGCCTTGGAGCCGGCCTTGGAGCCGGCCTTGGAGCCGGCCTTGGAGCCGGCCTTGGAGCCGGCCTTGGAGCCGGCCTTGGAGCCGGCCTTGGAGCCGGCCTTGGAGCCGGCCTTGGAGCCGGCCTTGGAGCCGGCCTTGGAGCCGGCCTTGGAGCCGGCCTTGGAGCCGGCCTTGGAGCCGGCCTTGGAGCCGGCCTTGGAGCCGGCCTTGGAGCCGGCCTTGGAGCCGGCCTTGGAGCCGGCCTTGGAGCCGGCCTTGGAGCCGGCCTTGGAGCCGGCCTTGGAGCCGGCCTTGGAGCCGGCCTTGGAGCCGGCCTTGGAGCCGGCCTTGGAGCCGGCCTTGGAGCCGGCCTTGGAGCCGGCCTTGGAGCCGGCCTTGGAGCCGGCCTTGGAGCCGGCCTTGGAGCCGGCCTTGGAGCCGGCCTTGGAGCCGGCCTTGGAGCCGGCCTTGGAGCCGGCCTTGGAGCCGGCCTTGGAGCCGGCCTTGGAGCCGGCCTTGGAGCCGGCCTTGGAGCCGGCCTTGGAGCCGGCCTTGGAGCCGGCCTTGGAGCCGGCCTTGGAGCCGGCCTTGGAGCCGGCCTTGGAGCCGGCCTTGGAGCCGGCCTTGGAGCCGGCCTTGGAGCCGGCCTTGGAGCCGGCCTTGGAGCCGGCCTTGGAGCCGGCCTTGGAGCCGGCCTTGGAGCCGGCCTTGGAGCCGGCCTTGGAGCCGGCCTTGGAGCCGGCCTTGGAGCCGGCCTTGGAGCCGGCCTTGGAGCCGGCCTTGGAGCCGGCCTTGGAGCCGGCCTTGGAGCCGGCCTTGGAGCCGGCCTTGGAGCCGGCCTTGGAGCCGGCCTTGGAGCCGGCCTTGGAGCCGGCCTTGGAGCCGGCCTTGGAGCCGGCCTTGGAGCCGGCCTTGGAGCCGGCCTTGGAGCCGGCCTTGGAGCCGGCCTTGGAGCCGGCCTTGGAGCCGGCCTTGGAGCCGGCCTTGGAGCCGGCCTTGGAGCCGGCCTTGGAGCCGGCCTTGGAGCCGGCCTTGGAGCCGGCCTTGGAGCCGGCCTTGGAGCCGGCCTTGGAGCCGGCCTTGGAGCCGGCCTTGGAGCCGGCCTTGGAGCCGGCCTTGGAGCCGGCCTTGGAGCCGGCCTTGGAGCCGGCCTTGGAGCCGGCCTTGGAGCCGGCCTTGGAGCCGGCCTTGGAGCCGGCCTTGGAGCCGGCCTTGGAGCCGGCCTTGGAGCCGGCCTTGGAGCCGGCCTTGGAGCCGGCCTTGGAGCCGGCCTTGGAGCCGGCCTTGGAGCCGGCCTTGGAGCCGGCCTTGGAGCCGGCCTTGGAGCCGGCCTTGGAGCCGGCCTTGGAGCCGGCCTTGGAGCCGGCCTTGGAGCCGGCCTTGGAGCCGGCCTTGGAGCCGGCCTTGGAGCCGGCCTTGGAGCCGGCCTTGGAGCCGGCCTTGGAGCCGGCCTTGGAGCCGGCCTTGGAGCCGGCCTTGGAGCCGGCCTTGGAGCCGGCCTTGGAGCCGGCCTTGGAGCCGGCCTTGGAGCCGGCCTTGGAGCCGGCCTTGGAGCCGGCCTTGGAGCCGGCCTTGGAGCCGGCCTTGGAGCCGGCCTTGGAGCCGGCCTTGGAGCCGGCCTTGGAGCCGGCCTTGGAGCCGGCCTTGGAGCCGGCCTTGGAGCCGGCCTTGGAGCCGGCCTTGGAGCCGGCCTTGGAGCCGGCCTTGGAGCCGGCCTTGGAGCCGGCCTTGGAGCCGGCCTTGGAGCCGGCCTTGGAGCCGGCCTTGGAGCCGGCCTTGGAGCCGGCCTTGGAGCCGGCCTTGGAGCCGGCCTTGGAGCCGGCCTTGGAGCCGGCCTTGGAGCCGGCCTTGGAGCCGGCCTTGGAGCCGGCCTTGGAGCCGGCCTTGGAGCCGGCCTTGGAGCCGGCCTTGGAGCCGGCCTTGGAGCCGGCCTTGGAGCCGGCCTTGGAGCCGGCCTTGGAGCCGGCCTTGGAGCCGGCCTTGGAGCCGGCCTTGGAGCCGGCCTTGGAGCCGGCCTTGGAGCCGGCCTTGGAGCCGGCCTTGGAGCCGGCCTTGGAGCCGGCCTTGGAGCCGGCCTTGGAGCCGGCCTTGGAGCCGGCCTTGGAGCCGGCCTTGGAGCCGGCCTTGGAGCCGGCCTTGGAGCCGGCCTTGGAGCCGGCCTTGGAGCCGGCCTTGGAGCCGGCCTTGGAGCCGGCCTTGGAGCCGGCCTTGGAGCCGGCCTTGGAGCCGGCCTTGGAGCCGGCCTTGGAGCCGGCCTTGGAGCCGGCCTTGGAGCCGGCCTTGGAGCCGGCCTTGGAGCCGGCCTTGGAGCCGGCCTTGGAGCCGGCCTTGGAGCCGGCCTTGGAGCCGGCCTTGGAGCCGGCCTTGGAGCCGGCCTTGGAGCCGGCCTTGGAGCCGGCCTTGGAGCCGGCCTTGGAGCCGGCCTTGGAGCCGGCCTTGGAGCCGGCCTTGGAGCCGGCCTTGGAGCCGGCCTTGGAGCCGGCCTTGGAGCCGGCCTTGGAGCCGGCCTTGGAGCCGGCCTTGGAGCCGGCCTTGGAGCCGGCCTTGGAGCCGGCCTTGGAGCCGGCCTTGGAGCCGGCCTTGGAGCCGGCCTTGGAGCCGGCCTTGGAGCCGGCCTTGGAGCCGGCCTTGGAGCCGGCCTTGGAGCCGGCCTTGGAGCCGGCCTTGGAGCCGGCCTTGGAGCCGGCCTTGGAGCCGGCCTTGGAGCCGGCCTTGGAGCCGGCCTTGGAGCCGGCCTTGGAGCCGGCCTTGGAGCCGGCCTTGGAGCCGGCCTTGGAGCCGGCCTTGGAGCCGGCCTTGGAGCCGGCCTTGGAGCCGGCCTTGGAGCCGGCCTTGGAGCCGGCCTTGGAGCCGGCCTTGGAGCCGGCCTTGGAGCCGGCCTTGGAGCCGGCCTTGGAGCCGGCCTTGGAGCCGGCCTTGGAGCCGGCCTTGGAGCCGGCCTTGGAGCCGGCCTTGGAGCCGGCCTTGGAGCCGGCCTTGGAGCCGGCCTTGGAGCCGGCCTTGGAGCCGGCCTTGGAGCCGGCCTTGGAGCCGGCCTTGGAGCCGGCCTTGGAGCCGGCCTTGGAGCCGGCCTTGGAGCCGGCCTTGGAGCCGGCCTTGGAGCCGGCCTTGGAGCCGGCCTTGGAGCCGGCCTTGGAGCCGGCCTTGGAGCCGGCCTTGGAGCCGGCCTTGGAGCCGGCCTTGGAGCCGGCCTTGGAGCCGGCCTTGGAGCCGGCCTTGGAGCCGGCCTTGGAGCCGGCCTTGGAGCCGGCCTTGGAGCCGGCCTTGGAGCCGGCCTTGGAGCCGGCCTTGGAGCCGGCCTTGGAGCCGGCCTTGGAGCCGGCCTTGGAGCCGGCCTTGGAGCCGGCCTTGGAGCCGGCCTTGGAGCCGGCCTTGGAGCCGGCCTTGGAGCCGGCCTTGGAGCCGGCCTTGGAGCCGGCCTTGGAGCCGGCCTTGGAGCCGGCCTTGGAGCCGGCCTTGGAGCCGGCCTTGGAGCCGGCCTTGGAGCCGGCCTTGGAGCCGGCCTTGGAGCCGGCCTTGGAGCCGGCCTTGGAGCCGGCCTTGGAGCCGGCCTTGGAGCCGGCCTTGGAGCCGGCCTTGGAGCCGGCCTTGGAGCCGGCCTTGGAGCCGGCCTTGGAGCCGGCCTTGGAGCCGGCCTTGGAGCCGGCCTTGGAGCCGGCCTTGGAGCCGGCCTTGGAGCCGGCCTTGGAGCCGGCCTTGGAGCCGGCCTTGGAGCCGGCCTTGGAGCCGGCCTTGGAGCCGGCCTTGGAGCCGGCCTTGGAGCCGGCCTTGGAGCCGGCCTTGGAGCCGGCCTTGGAGCCGGCCTTGGAGCCGGCCTTGGAGCCGGCCTTGGAGCCGGCCTTGGAGCCGGCCTTGGAGCCGGCCTTGGAGCCGGCCTTGGAGCCGGCCTTGGAGCCGGCCTTGGAGCCGGCCTTGGAGCCGGCCTTGGAGCCGGCCTTGGAGCCGGCCTTGGAGCCGGCCTTGGAGCCGGCCTTGGAGCCGGCCTTGGAGCCGGCCTTGGAGCCGGCCTTGGAGCCGGCCTTGGAGCCGGCCTTGGAGCCGGCCTTGGAGCCGGCCTTGGAGCCGGCCTTGGAGCCGGCCTTGGAGCCGGCCTTGGAGCCGGCCTTGGAGCCGGCCTTGGAGCCGGCCTTGGAGCCGGCCTTGGAGCCGGCCTTGGAGCCGGCCTTGGAGCCGGCCTTGGAGCCGGCCTTGGAGCCGGCCTTGGAGCCGGCCTTGGAGCCGGCCTTGGAGCCGGCCTTGGAGCCGGCCTTGGAGCCGGCCTTGGAGCCGGCCTTGGAGCCGGCCTTGGAGCCGGCCTTGGAGCCGGCCTTGGAGCCGGCCTTGGAGCCGGCCTTGGAGCCGGCCTTGGAGCCGGCCTTGGAGCCGGCCTTGGAGCCGGCCTTGGAGCCGGCCTTGGAGCCGGCCTTGGAGCCGGCCTTGGAGCCGGCCTTGGAGCCGGCCTTGGAGCCGGCCTTGGAGCCGGCCTTGGAGCCGGCCTTGGAGCCGGCCTTGGAGCCGGCCTTGGAGCCGGCCTTGGAGCCGGCCTTGGAGCCGGCCTTGGAGCCGGCCTTGGAGCCGGCCTTGGAGCCGGCCTTGGAGCCGGCCTTGGAGCCGGCCTTGGAGCCGGCCTTGGAGCCGGCCTTGGAGCCGGCCTTGGAGCCGGCCTTGGAGCCGGCCTTGGAGCCGGCCTTGGAGCCGGCCTTGGAGCCGGCCTTGGAGCCGGCCTTGGAGCCGGCCTTGGAGCCGGCCTTGGAGCCGGCCTTGGAGCCGGCCTTGGAGCCGGCCTTGGAGCCGGCCTTGGAGCCGGCCTTGGAGCCGGCCTTGGAGCCGGCCTTGGAGCCGGCCTTGGAGCCGGCCTTGGAGCCGGCCTTGGAGCCGGCCTTGGAGCCGGCCTTGGAGCCGGCCTTGGAGCCGGCCTTGGAGCCGGCCTTGGAGCCGGCCTTGGAGCCGGCCTTGGAGCCGGCCTTGGAGCCGGCCTTGGAGCCGGCCTTGGAGCCGGCCTTGGAGCCGGCCTTGGAGCCGGCCTTGGAGCCGGCCTTGGAGCCGGCCTTGGAGCCGGCCTTGGAGCCGGCCTTGGAGCCGGCCTTGGAGCCGGCCTTGGAGCCGGCCTTGGAGCCGGCCTTGGAGCCGGCCTTGGAGCCGGCCTTGGAGCCGGCCTTGGAGCCGGCCTTGGAGCCGGCCTTGGAGCCGGCCTTGGAGCCGGCCTTGGAGCCGGCCTTGGAGCCGGCCTTGGAGCCGGCCTTGGAGCCGGCCTTGGAGCCGGCCTTGGAGCCGGCCTTGGAGCCGGCCTTGGAGCCGGCCTTGGAGCCGGCCTTGGAGCCGGCCTTGGAGCCGGCCTTGGAGCCGGCCTTGGAGCCGGCCTTGGAGCCGGCCTTGGAGCCGGCCTTGGAGCCGGCCTTGGAGCCGGCCTTGGAGCCGGCCTTGGAGCCGGCCTTGGAGCCGGCCTTGGAGCCGGCCTTGGAGCCGGCCTTGGAGCCGGCCTTGGAGCCGGCCTTGGAGCCGGCCTTGGAGCCGGCCTTGGAGCCGGCCTTGGAGCCGGCCTTGGAGCCGGCCTTGGAGCCGGCCTTGGAGCCGGCCTTGGAGCCGGCCTTGGAGCCGGCCTTGGAGCCGGCCTTGGAGCCGGCCTTGGAGCCGGCCTTGGAGCCGGCCTTGGAGCCGGCCTTGGAGCCGGCCTTGGAGCCGGCCTTGGAGCCGGCCTTGGAGCCGGCCTTGGAGCCGGCCTTGGAGCCGGCCTTGGAGCCGGCCTTGGAGCCGGCCTTGGAGCCGGCCTTGGAGCCGGCCTTGGAGCCGGCCTTGGAGCCGGCCTTGGAGCCGGCCTTGGAGCCGGCCTTGGAGCCGGCCTTGGAGCCGGCCTTGGAGCCGGCCTTGGAGCCGGCCTTGGAGCCGGCCTTGGAGCCGGCCTTGGAGCCGGCCTTGGAGCCGGCCTTGGAGCCGGCCTTGGAGCCGGCCTTGGAGCCGGCCTTGGAGCCGGCCTTGGAGCCGGCCTTGGAGCCGGCCTTGGAGCCGGCCTTGGAGCCGGCCTTGGAGCCGGCCTTGGAGCCGGCCTTGGAGCCGGCCTTGGAGCCGGCCTTGGAGCCGGCCTTGGAGCCGGCCTTGGAGCCGGCCTTGGAGCCGGCCTTGGAGCCGGCCTTGGAGCCGGCCTTGGAGCCGGCCTTGGAGCCGGCCTTGGAGCCGGCCTTGGAGCCGGCCTTGGAGCCGGCCTTGGAGCCGGCCTTGGAGCCGGCCTTGGAGCCGGCCTTGGAGCCGGCCTTGGAGCCGGCCTTGGAGCCGGCCTTGGAGCCGGCCTTGGAGCCGGCCTTGGAGCCGGCCTTGGAGCCGGCCTTGGAGCCGGCCTTGGAGCCGGCCTTGGAGCCGGCCTTGGAGCCGGCCTTGGAGCCGGCCTTGGAGCCGGCCTTGGAGCCGGCCTTGGAGCCGGCCTTGGAGCCGGCCTTGGAGCCGGCCTTGGAGCCGGCCTTGGAGCCGGCCTTGGAGCCGGCCTTGGAGCCGGCCTTGGAGCCGGCCTTGGAGCCGGCCTTGGAGCCGGCCTTGGAGCCGGCCTTGGAGCCGGCCTTGGAGCCGGCCTTGGAGCCGGCCTTGGAGCCGGCCTTGGAGCCGGCCTTGGAGCCGGCCTTGGAGCCGGCCTTGGAGCCGGCCTTGGAGCCGGCCTTGGAGCCGGCCTTGGAGCCGGCCTTGGAGCCGGCCTTGGAGCCGGCCTTGGAGCCGGCCTTGGAGCCGGCCTTGGAGCCGGCCTTGGAGCCGGCCTTGGAGCCGGCCTTGGAGCCGGCCTTGGAGCCGGCCTTGGAGCCGGCCTTGGAGCCGGCCTTGGAGCCGGCCTTGGAGCCGGCCTTGGAGCCGGCCTTGGAGCCGGCCTTGGAGCCGGCCTTGGAGCCGGCCTTGGAGCCGGCCTTGGAGCCGGCCTTGGAGCCGGCCTTGGAGCCGGCCTTGGAGCCGGCCTTGGAGCCGGCCTTGGAGCCGGCCTTGGAGCCGGCCTTGGAGCCGGCCTTGGAGCCGGCCTTGGAGCCGGCCTTGGAGCCGGCCTTGGAGCCGGCCTTGGAGCCGGCCTTGGAGCCGGCCTTGGAGCCGGCCTTGGAGCCGGCCTTGGAGCCGGCCTTGGAGCCGGCCTTGGAGCCGGCCTTGGAGCCGGCCTTGGAGCCGGCCTTGGAGCCGGCCTTGGAGCCGGCCTTGGAGCCGGCCTTGGAGCCGGCCTTGGAGCCGGCCTTGGAGCCGGCCTTGGAGCCGGCCTTGGAGCCGGCCTTGGAGCCGGCCTTGGAGCCGGCCTTGGAGCCGGCCTTGGAGCCGGCCTTGGAGCCGGCCTTGGAGCCGGCCTTGGAGCCGGTCTTGGAGCCGGCCTTGGAGCCGGACTTGGATCCGCCTGCCGAGGCCAAAACTGAGTCGGTGTCGGAAGCCTCCGACTCCGCCGCACTTAGGTTGCCGGCCAAGGCCCGGTCAAACGACCCGTCGGCCTCCCCCATAACTCCGCGAACGCCCACATTGCGGCTGACTCGCCTTGTAGTCCCCCTGCGAGAGGTGCTCACTTTGGGAGATACCCGCTCCTCCACCTCCGTGTCGGAGTCCATCGCCGCACTCACGCGTTTTTTTGTTATCCCTTTTTGCTCCTGCCTTGCCGCTTCCACCTCCAATGCTTTGGTCGCCGAACGGGTGGTAATCCCCGCCTCATCCTTACTACTTACAGATTTTAAAATATTTGTATAATTTTGTTCCATTTTTGTTCCCACGAGTATGGGGGAAGAGACGGTCCATCCAGGCAGTGCCCCCTGTACCTGGGTAAGCCTAGCGTAACCCGTCGAGAGAGTCGGCCGGTTCTCTGACGGGGGTCGCACTGGAGACTGATCTCCCATCAGCCATGCATCATCTCGCGGTGCGCCGCCGCTTAGGATTAGGGTATTTTTTATAGAGGTTGTCTTCCTCGCGGTCCGGGCGATTAAGCCAAGACCCTCGGTCTCATTTGGAGCCGCGAGACATGACCACGACACTCCAAATGGGATTACGAGATCGGCGGTGGGAGATAAGGCAAAGTGCCTTACCTACCCATCCGACGGCAGTGCGAGTGCACGCCAGACCCGCCAGTGCCCCATCATCCGCCTCCTCTGCTATTCAGAGGAGTGCTAGACAAGGCGCTCTCCCCCTACCAGAGATCAGCCGCCGACCGAAAAACGGTCGACGTTGCCCAGGGTGCGCCACGTGGAGGCTCTCTGGCATCGCACCCCAAAATTTTTTTTATATTATTGCCTTTCTGTGTTTCTATCATTCTTACATAACCAATAATGTTATCAGTAGGTTCATTTTTGTGTTTCAATAAGTAAAGTTCGCAAATCAAATCAAATTAAAAATACTTTATTCAGTTTAGGCCCTAATAAGGCACTTATGAACGTCAAAGTCTACTACCGGTTCGAAAAACAACCCAGTCATCGAGAAGAACCGGCAAGAAACTCGATCGGGTACATTTTTTAAATAATATATATTTCCAATACATTATACAATGCTTTTAGTGGATGCACAGAGAGGAGTCAATTCCAGACATCACTATCATTCACATACTGATTCACTCTATAATATCCTTTTGACACAGTAATGACTAGTCGTCTATTATTGTTTGAAAGTATATTTTATCAATTTTGGTTGGTATTTTTACAGGTCCAGACACATTAGTGTGAATTATTATTCTATTCTAGTATTTGTTACTTGAGGACATCTTGAATAGAAAGGTAAACTTATCTTTACGACCTGCCTACACGATGACCTGGCTTGCTACATGAATAAACAGCTCATAAACACAGCTTGTTCTTTAAATTGTTGTGACTCCAGAGAATTTAGTTTAATTTCTGCATCTAGTAGTCTTGATTTGATGAAATCTACACTGAAATTTCTCTGTAGTCATTGTTTCAATTGAGGTTTCTACATTTTAATATTCTGTAGGCATGGCTGCGATGATCTGACATACCTGATCTTATGAGATGATGTTTGCAGTAACAGATAATTAGCTGACTAATGTATCGAACTTCATAAAAAAATCTTGTTTCGGTTGTCATTTGACCTATGTTTTATGTTAATAAGTTTTCTTTTTAAATGTAATTTATTGGACACGCTATTCCTTTCAAAAGACGATACTAACGTGGCCAATATTTCTCTTGTGGTTTTCGCCTTTTTCACAATTCGTAAATAGTTGTCACTTAGGTATTGAACGATTATTGACCTACCTTTGAATCCTCTTTAAAGTTTTTGTTAATTTCTTTTTAGCTTTCATTAAGCACCTGGTGGATTTCTCTTTCTTCTAATAATAATAAAACTCGAAATTGCTGAAAACAACCGTGTCATTAATTTTGGAAATTGTCGACCGACATATTTTAGCGTAATAATTTTGGTAAGATCATATGTTGGTTCTCCAAATTTTTGCTTCTTGTATCTTCGTACGATTATTGACGAATTGGCGCAGTGGAAGAGTTTGATGTCGCACGAACAAAAATGCAGCAATCACAGGAAGCCATGCATGGATTGGTTAAAAAATCAAAGCCTGTGATTGGTGCAGCGAACGTAAGCGATATGAGCTTCGCGAGAAAAGATCTGATATTGACGATCTTCGCACAGAGATCATTCATAAGTCACAGATGGCGTACTTGAAATCTTAGTCCATTCCTTTTTCCCATATTCTGGGTTCGGGTGTCCTCACATTTTTGCGCCAAGCCAATCGGTGTAGGGTTGTCGATTATTGCAACTGGGCTTTTTTGCGGTCTTTCACAATATTTGACCACCATATGGAAGGTGGGTGGCTTCTACCTCTTTTGCGTTTGGCGTATTTTAAATATAACTGTTAATTGCTCTGGTATGAGAAATATTCTCTTTGAAGTTTTAAATAGGTTTGATGTTTGTGGCTTAGAAATACCATAATTTTCAATTTTAAATGGAGAATTAGAGATTGAACTGCGTTCAGGTTTCATAAGTTACGTCAGTTGGTTTATTCATTTCAGTCTGAACTGTTTTATTTCGAAATTTGTGTACTATATGTGCTTGTATTGATTTATCAGCCTACTTTAGGTAGTTGGTAGGTCGTTTTTGACGTTCTTCAATCTTCAATTGTTGCACATATTGTGTATTAGGGTGGTTCATTTCCGCAAACATTTTTTTTTCGTTGCCCATGCAAAATATAAATCTACATATAGAAAAAAAATTCTCACCAAGTTTGAGCTCTTAATATTATTTTTAAGTACTTACAATTTAAATTTAAAGGTTTATCATTCAAAATGCATGCAATTTCTTACATTTTCTGGTATAAAAATGGATGTAAATTCATGAAACATTGGGTCGGATATCTTTTTTTTTAGGAGTCAATTCTTTTTTTTCCTACTTTTGGCGGTTGGCTTGAAAAATAAAGAGAAAATATTTTTTTTTTCAAAAACTGTACTTTGACGACTCCTACTGGTGAACTAGTGCGAGTTACACAAAAAAAACAGTAAGACTATTTTAAAGAGCGTGAAATTCCCCACAAGTTCCATCAAAGCGATTTGCAATATTGTAAAAGCCGAGTAAGTATTAGAAATTTGAAAAAAAAGAGATATTTTTACATGCATTTTGAACTTTAAATTTAATTTGTAAGTACTTAAAATTAATATTAAGAGCTCAAACTTGGTGAGAATTTTTTTTTCTCTATGTAGATTAATATTTGGCATGAGGAATGAAAAAAAAAGTTTGCGGAAATGTACTACTCTATAATATGTATGTTAGTTTATGCAATAGCGTATAATATTCTATACCAAACATATAGTTTTAAATGATTTTATTATTAAGCTAAAGACACCGTCGACATATTTACGTTCTTACCGGAGGTCCAAAAAGAGATTGTAATCATTGAATATTTTGGTGTAAGCTGTAATAACGCGGGTTGATTAAAAAATCAATTAAAAACATATTATAGTGTAAATTAGAAACTATATAATGGAACAGGAGTCTCCTTACTGCTGTAAATGTTATATTAGCATGTTGTATTTTGCACAATATATGCATATTAAGGAAGGAAAGAGAACCTTCACTTGATGATTCTATCTCAAATCTAAGTAGTTTGATAGAAACTGGTCAAATAAACCCAGTAAATATGAATTATAATGATCATGTGTATGGATTCAGAAGAAACCAAATAACTGAATATTTTGAAAACTTAAGTAATAATTAAATAAGATTAAATAAAGTGAACATGCCTTTTATTTGTACTAATATCTCATTTTTTATTTATATTTCTTTACTTGCAACAAATAAAGTCTCCTTTTAAATTCAACTTCTTCTGTTAATAATTGTTTCTTGAGGTCTTCTATATCCTCTTTTTTTATTCACTTGCTTAAAGCTGTTGCACAATGTGTTAACAGCTTCCGATTTTTCATTACCACGACTGCTGTAATGGAGTGGTCGTCGCCTTTTGACCACAAAGGTGTTGTAGTTATATTACATTAATTTTCTGTCTGTAAAAATAACTTTAAATTAATAAATGAAACCAATTTTAAAGAAACTACTGTTTGTTTATAAATCTAATCAAATACTAAAGAAAATATAAAGGGTAACAACTTACAGTTTCTATTTCAGTTTCATCCAACATGGTATCATGAAGTCATTATCTTCTAAAGAGATAACTTTATTCACCCCTATTAAGTCACCCTCACCAACACATACTACGTTATGTGGTTGGCTTATATTTTCTACATTAGGAGAATCATTGTCGCAGTCATTTACATCAATGATGTCAGTAATGCCACGACCAAGAATATTAGAAACTTGTTCTAAAATAGGATCTATTTTCGAAGTTGATGGGCTACCACCAGTACCATTTATATTTCTCTTTTGAAAATTGTAATATATTTTGGCTTCACTTTTAATCTTCTATTTTAGGTATCCCCTAACAAGGGGACCAATACAATGGTGAAAAGCAATTTGTGTTAGGGGATTACTTATCTTAAATGGCCCTTAGTTAAGGGTTCGTTAAGGGATTGTTGGTGAAAACGGGCATTAGACATATTATAGTACCTAATACAACATGGAATGAAATCAGCTGTAGTTTTTGTTTTTTGTTTTTTTAAGTGTAATCTATTAAGTATTTATAAATTTCTTTGAAAAAAAAAACCATTCTTTAGAATCGAGTTCCGCAGTTATCTCATCTTGAGTTGTGTTCAATAAATCCGCAAAAAATGCCTTTCTGATTCAGGAACAGATTCTAGTGCCGTTATAATTGCCGTATATTTTACACTTTAGCAGCTTTTATAGCTAAGGATGCGCGTCATAGCAGTCTTCGGGAATTTTGATCACTAATCTGTTCTAACCAGCCCTCTATAACGCAAACGGCTTTAAAATCTTTATTTTTCATAGACACAACAAACTCTTCTTTTGAAAATAGCTCTACAGCTTTGGGATATTCCAGGCAGACTGATTTTTATTCTTTTATCGTACAGTTTTTTAAAGTCTTTTACTTTCAGTACATTGTGAGAGCTACTTTCCGTCATCAAACTTTTCTCTAAGAATACTATATGAAATTTGTTTGTATTCTTACTGTTTTTAATTAGCCGAACATAATGTTCTGGAGTATATATTTTGTTATACCTATTCCTTTTTCTTTCTATAAGAACAAAATCACGATCAACGGGCATCATTGAATGTTTTGGTATGAGCATGTTATTTTCTCAAAAACTCCTTTTGCTTATAGTTGATCTAAAAAAGTGAATATATATCTATTGTTATTTTGACTATAAACATAATTAGAAATATAATATTCAAGTGTAGTTATGACAACATTGGGTCCTTTGTGTGCGTAATTTTCAGTGGACAGGAACATGGTTCCAGTAGAGTACACTAACTATGCACTTCAAATATGAAGCCAAAACACTTAGATAATACTTGTCTGGAATATTAGTTACAGGAAATGGCAGATTTTTTTGGAAATCAAGCGTTGTTGTAAACTCTTTGTTGGTTTCTCTTTTTCGACTTTAGACAGTGTCTATATGTATGTACGTAAAAACTTTGAAAAACTGCATTTAGTAAAATACCGGCATAATCTAAATACCAGAAACTGTAACGAACTGGTCGTCCCATGTTTCAAGACTTAAACCAGTAATAGATTTTTAGGTAATAGTGTTACAATAAAGTCCCAAAGCATGTTTAGGTTCGTTCCCTCGGCGCGGAGCCCTTGAGTACGCTGCTCGCGCGATACAGTGACACAAAATCTTACATCACTGCGACAACATTACACATATCACCTCCACACACGTGCACGCATACACGCTTACACATGCAAGTGGAAGAAGGATGTCGGAACTGCATTGGGCCAGAGCCCATTTTGGTAATCAAAAAAAAAAAGCGTAAGAAGTCAGAAATAGCGAAATACCCAAACTGAGAAGAACAGCTGGCTGTTGACCTACTTTACTTACTTAAAGGAAAATAGGACAAATATAGGTAACTCAAGGAAGAGGGAACGCGTAAACGGACAATTAAGCTAAAAGTTAATTTGAGCCAAATGGATTAGGACCCAAAATAAAAAGTAGTTCTCTGTACCTGACACAAATCCGAAGAAAGAGAAGGGACGGAATGAGATGGAATTAAAAGACTACCAACAAGGAAACAAGGCACTGAAATCGGAGAAAACTGATTAGGTATAAAAAACGCAAGGAGAAACAGGAAAACGGGAAATTATATAATCACGGAAGTAAATGTACTGTAGCAATAGGAAAATATAAAGGAACATCAAAAAGAACAAATTATCAAGGGAAAAGAGTAGGAAAAGGAAAAGACATTGCTCAGGACCTCTATGCAAATAGTAGCCAGAAGTAATGGATGAAAGATAAGGAACGGAAAGAACCAAGATAAGGATAGCAAGGCGCTGGAAGAAGGAAGTAGATCGGAAAACACGACTGGATAAACCCCGGATTAAGTCTTAAAATGGTCTCTGCCCACCCATGACAGAGGTGTCCTGACGAGGGGTGGCAATCGCCCAACCCACATATAAAAAAAAATAAAAAAATACAATGGTCCCCCTACACAGGGGTAGTTGCCGGGCGGTGCTCTGTAAGCGACTGGCGAGCGCTGCGCGCTAACTTACATTCCCGCCTGAAACTGCTGATACAGCATCTCTCGCCCGTCGCTACATCACGCCCCCCCTTAACACAAAAACAATATTTTTTTTACAATTAGCAATAGAAATACGATACACTTTACATAATAACTAAACACAATTGTTGTTACCATCTACACAAATCCACACAATGCATTACAATAACATAAAATTTAGTTTAATTATACAATAATAACGTTGTATAACCTGCACATAAGTATTACAAAAACATTGATAGCGTTGAGTTCTGCAACGGAGAATAGCATATTTATGTTCGCTAACTTAGTACGCTTACATACTAATTATTTTTCTCCTTCTTGTTTTATTTATTCTCTTCGAAAATATACATTATTACACATACATATTTAATATCACCATAGAAAAATAACAACAATGTATATAAACATATATATGTATATACACTCTCTTTTGACAATTTGATACACTCATAAGATTACGATAACAGCCTCTCCTCACACAACACAATAAGATTACACTATTTCCGCCGCTGATGTGGCCAGGTGCGGGTTTAATATACCAATGGGTCTACTGTGACCTTGGGATACCCCCGTCAACTCCAGCCCGGGAATCTCTTTCCTTAACCAGTCTCTCAGATACAGCCTTTTTTAATGGCGTGGCACAACCACACGCCCAAAACCGCTGCTATTACAATTACAATTATGCCAACAATATTCAGTTTGTTTTCTAACTGCTCTCCAGCCACTACTTGGGCCTGTGCCGTAGCAATGTACTCTCTATTTTGCTTATTTCCCATATTGATACTTTAACTTTAGAAAATAAAATAAAATATGTATATATAGGTATATATAAAAAAAGAAAAACAAACTAGATAAGTACCAACGTTAGGTATCGGTTAAACGTACTGCAACTCAATAACAACTTAATATCGCCAGACGAACTAAACAGCTTACGGTAGCATGAATCGCGCCGGTTTCCTAGTAACTCGGCCAAAGCGTGTGGTCTTAGTTACCGGCGGTAGCGATTTTTGCTCCTCTGTCTGCGTATTATTTTTAACATTATTTCCAACCTTAACTGGCGCGACTGTTTCACCATTATCGTCTAAATTATCTCTTAATAAGTACGCTGGTTTTAATTTATCTATAGCTACTGTTGACTGACGGTCCCCTATTTTTATTTTAAAAGTTTTGTTTGCTCTACTAATGACCTGGTAAGGACCCGCATATGAAGGAGTCATAGGACTCTTTATCATGTCGTTCCTTAAAAACACATGAGAACAAGTGAGCTAATCTTTATGTACAAATATTTTCCTAGAGTCGCTATCCGCTCGTGGCTGTGGCCGCAACCTATAAATAATATTTCTCAGATATCTGTGATATCTACCGCCGGGATTGCCGTGTGACCTATAAAAATTAACCATGCACAGAAATCGTCTCAGCTGCTCTATTGTCTCTGGCCGCGGATAATTCTGGATAGCCTCTATCTTATTTTTCAACGGTTTGATGCCCTTTGTGCTGACGTCGAAGCCTAGAAACTCTACATTACTCTCACCAAAACTACATTTTGCCATATTAATCGTTATTCCATAGTTACTGAATCGTTTAAAAACCTCGCGCAAATGCCTGCGCAACCCTGCTGAGTCAGTACTCGCAATAATGACGTCATCTATGTAGCAAAATAAGTAAGATTATTCCTTGCCTGCCTCGTCTCTAAGATACTCTAGCCCTTGTAATAAATACTATGTTATTCATAAATCTCTGAAACGTCTGCGCTGCGTTCCGCAGGCCAAAACTCATTCTCCCAAACAAACTTGTACTTAAGTTCTTTTGCTTTCTGACGCGCAGCTGCGTGTAGTGACTTGTTGTATTGGGATAAATGCTCCATAATATATATTGGTTGTTTAGAGCCTGCTAGTCCTAGGTCATTGGTATTAATTTTATTATTAGAATTATTTTTATTGTACATTATTGTTTTTGCTAGGAAGGCGTCACGCAAGCGGGGCGTCGCTAGTTTCACCACTATAGACCTTGGCCTGCTATCACTATTATTTATTTTAGCAATTCTAGTGCAATGATGTATATCGCTTTCTTTTAGTTCGTAAGATATGACTTTAGCTATCTGAAGGGTAGTTGTTAATAAGTTTTCTCCACGGTGTTCAAAAGCCTCTATAGCCTTATCATCCCACTTAATTTTAGTTTTATCTCTTTTTTTTGGCACCGTGTAAAAACTTATGGAGTTCCGTTTTGTATCCCGCGGCCTAAACCATATGTGACCTATAAAAATTAACCATGCCCAGAAATCGTCTCAGCTGCTCTATTGTCTCTGGCCGCGGATAATTCTGGATAGCCTCTATCTTATTTTTCAATGGTTTGATGCCCTTTGTGATGACGTCGAAGCCTAGAAACTCTACATTGCTTGTCACTGAATCGTTTAAAAACCTCGCGCAAATGCCTGCGCAACCCTGCTGAATCAGTACTCGCAATAATGACGTCATCTATGTAGCAAAATAAGTAAGATTTGTCCTTGCCTGCCTCGTCTCTAACATACTCTAGCCCTTGTAATACTATGTTATTCATAAATCTCTGAAATGTCTGCGCTGCGTTCCGCAGGCCAAAACTCATTCTCGGAAATTCATAAAGTCCGAAAGGCGTGATGATTGCCGTTTTCTGTATATCCTCGGGTGCGACACAAATATTATGGTAAGCCCTATTAATATCTAAACGAGCAAAAATTTTCTTATCTGCCAGCCCATACGTAAAATCCTGCAGTCTTGGAATCGGGTATCTGTCCGGCTTCGTTATCGCATTGAGTGCCCGATAATCACCGCAGGGTCTGATCTGCCCGTCCTTTTTCGGCAACACATGCAGAGCGCTGGCACATGGACTCTTCGAAGGCCTGTAAATCACTAGTTCCTGCATTAGCCTAAACTCCTCTCTAACTTCCCTATATCGATGAGGCGCCAAAGGTCTGGCACGCGCAAATACAGGGGGCCCTGTGGTCTCGATATAATGATAAGTATTATGGCTTGTGGGTTCCTTATACGAAACTGGTTTAGTAATCTCAGAAAACTCCTCCAACAAATCCTTATAAGGATTATCATTTTGAATGCTAGAAAAAGATGTTATAATTGATGCTTCTCTACTTAAATTAGTCAGATCGTCAATCAACTTTTTGTTACGTAAATCTACTATTAAATTATGTACTTTCAAAAAATCTGTGCCAATAATAGCTTGCTTAACACTACATATAATAAATGTCCATCTAAAACTTCGACGTAAACCTAAATTCAGTTCTAACGTTACAACACCATATGTCTTTATTTCCGAACCATTAGCAGCAAAAAACTTATACGCACACTCACGTTGATAACCTCTGGATTTCACTGCACTAATGGTAATAACTGATATATTTGCACCTGTATCTACGAGATACACTATACCACTTTTGCCATCTTTAAGGCAGAGTCGGTGGTTTCCCGCGGCACAATCACCCACCGCAGCTGACTGTACCGTCTTTAGTTTTCCACCTCTCGCTGCCTCCTGCTCCAGTTGCACGGCGACTCACATGCTAAAGCGTTGTCTCTAAAACGGAAATGGTGCCTACACAACCAATCAGCCGACTGTGGTGTCCGGCGCGGTATCAATCGATTACGTGGTCTCCTAGTAAAACTCCTCTGCTGCCAGCGGTTAACCTCTTTCGGTAGTACTCGTTAATCTCGTTAAGCTCCATGCGCATTTCTCTCAACTCCCTTGACAGCTCGCATAGTTGTTTGACTAAATCTCCATCTGGATTTCCTGTGCCGGATGACGTAGAGGGCGTAAGCGACGCGATTTCTCCTCGTCCTAAATTCTCCATAATCTTGTCTGTGATTTGCCAGCACCTGCATTCTCTTTAACAGCTGGGACGGCATCTGTTCACCGAGGTCCATGTCCTTGACTAAACGTTGAAACTGTGACTCCGAGCTTTCCTCAAAAACGGAAATCAACCTTGATTTTATTGCGTCATATTTACCAGTCACCGGCGGCGCCTATATTAGGTCAGATACTTGTCGCAATGCCTCTGTACCCAATTTTGCCACCACCATGTCGAATTTCGTAGCGTCACTCTGCTTTTGTGGAGCCATGATCGCTTCAAATTGTGCGAACCACGGTTTAGGAAAATCCGGCCAAAATTCTGGAACTCGCATCTGCACCGTTACCATGGCTATCTCCGAGGCCCGTGAGTTGGAATCCGACTCACTGTCGCCTTTCCCTTGTACCGTGGTCACTCTCGCGGCTCCCGCAGCTGGATTCATGACTTAATTTTAATAAATATCGAGCGATTATTGTTCTATATCCGACACAATACTGTACCACGTGGTTTATCGCGCCACGCCACGTACGCCCGGCACGTATTCCGTGAGTCGCTCACTACATAAGATTGCACAACAAAAATGTTTTTTCCACGAATGCACTGTGATTTATATAGTTCAAATCGGGGTCACCAGATATAGAAGGGTATGCGTGACGTTATTATGATAAAAATGAAATGTTCCAATTGTCCATAACAAGCACTGTAATCATTCTATTGTACAATGGTCCCCCTATACAGTGTTAGTTAAAGTATGCGTGCCGGGCGGTGCTCTGTAAGCGACTGGCGAGCACTGCGCGCTAACTTACATTCCCGCCTGAAATTGCTGATACAGCGTCTCTCGCCCTTCGCTACACATACATAAAACATCATGTCTGTGATCAGTGGTTTTTATAGTAGACGTTTATTATAAAATATTCTAAAAAAAAGACAAACATCAAATAAGAATACTGATTTATTCATAAACATTTTATTAAATATCTACATGTAATCATAACAAATTTGTAAAATTGTTGAAGTTTTACTAAAAATTAGTGACAAGACCCATAAAAAATAAGAAGCTTGATTTAAAAAGTTCATTGTAATATCTGTGTGAGTGCGTGAGTTCACAAAGAAAATGCTCCAGTTTATTGATATAAATTTATTTGATAATGTTAAATATCATCAATCAGGTGAATTTCCTACTTGTAATCATGTAACAGATTTAATTAAAGCAGTAAGAAAAATATATGAATATCCGTCCTTTCACATCACTTATTGAGATT
The DNA here is from genome assembly GCA_015888305.1 of Antheraea pernyi. Lineage (NCBI taxonomy): Eukaryota > Metazoa > Arthropoda > Insecta > Lepidoptera > Saturniidae > Antheraea > Antheraea pernyi. Next base: position 35,249 of record MU160744.1, on the reverse strand, counting down.
TAATTAAAAATGATCGAAACGACAACTTTTGAATAAATGTTCTGTTCCAAGGCCAGTGATTAATGTTTAATTAAAGAAAAATGTTTAATAAAATAGAAGCTGCTGAGTGTAAATGATAAGATAAAACTTTAATCATTATATTCACGTTAATTCACTGGCCTTGGAACAGGACATATTAATTCAAAAGTTGTCGTTTTGATAATTTTACTTTTAATGTCAATAGGTGATGTATGCGGATATTCATATATTGTTCTACTATTGCTTTAATTAAATCTGTCACATGATTACAAGCAGGAAATCCACCTAATTGATGATATTTAATATTATCAAATAAATTTGTACCACTGAACTGGTGCATAATCTTTGCGATGATGAAATCTTTTTTTAGTGTGACGATGTCATACATTTTTAGGAAAACTTCAGTAATTTTACAAATTTTTATTACATCTGGCGAGGGGTACAACAGGCCTCCTTGATCTTTGGCAATTATAAAACTATGAAAATGTTCAAAATGTTGCGTGACTAAAGCACTCGGTTTACCTCGTCCCACTAACAGAGGTAATTCAGTGCCAAAGTGTTGGGACCTCAGCATGAGTTCCAGTTATGGAGGTTTCTCACTTATCCAGGTCCCACTTAACCAAGTTTCACTGTATTACAATGAACTTTTTTTATCAAGCTTCTTATAATGGAGCCAGCAATATAACCAATTGCTTGGGTATCAATATCAGAAAAATATAGGGCAATCTCTTCAAATTCTATCTCTTCTTCTGTATCCTGTTTTGTATCAGTTATATTCTGTGTTGTAGTATAATTAATTCTCTCTATTGCAGAGGAACAATTTAAAATAGGAATATGCTCTAAAGCCGCACAATTGCCACGATTTGTATCTCTTAAAGAAACATGCATTAAAGTCTTATTATATACAGACACAAATTGCCTTGCAGTGGGATTATTGTTCATACCCCCGTGTGCCCTACTATTGCAGAACAGAAGTTCCAAATGATCTTAGCTTAATTTGTAGAACGGTAAATATAACAGGGTTTTTGGTTCGATCAATTGAGTATATAGATGTGTCAACGCTTTAATACATACCATAAAATCAAGGAATCCGGTTTTTCTAGAACTCTTTATTAAAAGAGTTCCGTTTTCTAGTTTTAAACATCGAATATATTCAGATGTTTCGGCCAGGAGTTGAAATATTTGGTTAGCATTATTTTTGTTTAAAGCTTTTTTAAAGCCGTGTAAATGCATATTCTTTGAATTAAATATGTCAAAAAGATTGTTAAATATGATTAAAAAACGTTACGTAGGTTCACTGTTACGGAATGAAGTAATTCCAGATGTTCTGCAATATTTAATGGCTTCTGCCACACTTAAACTAAATAGCTGTGTAGCCAATTTCACTTTCATTCTTTCATTTTGAAAGTTAATGTGGCGATGTCTTAACTTATTAGATAAATGAAAAGTTTGACGATATTGTATATTACAGTGGACCCCCGGTAGTCCGGCCCCTGTCTAATCCGGCACCCCCTGTAATCCGACATGGTTTATTTATTGTATTAAGATCGACCAGGTGTTGCCAATTAATTTTACCTCCATTAATATCTATAAACGTATTGAAATTTTCGAAGGCGTTTCTTATTAATTTTATCATATGAGAAGGGTCTAAAACTAAAACAACGGGATCTTTGGTTATAGGATGCTCGAACATAACATTTTCTTCATCGAAAGAACAACCAAGATGTCTTGCCATAGAAATGTTTGCCGCACAGCCATCAAAAGTTACACTACTATCTTTACACCAACATCGTGTACTAATTCTATACATATTTTTATAAGTTCAGCACGTTGTAATCCAGAGACACCGTCTACAAGAAAGAAGGCAACCGGTACTGTAAAATTACTGTTAATTGCGGTGACCAAAAAAACCAAAGCTTCTTTTGCTTCTGCCAAATGGTCGCCTTCTATGCCCGTCCCCATATCAACATAACCGTGGAATTTATGTGCATCCCATTCCACACGGCGACGAATGCTGATCTCATCTATTACCAGTGTTGATAGTATTGTGTGGTTTGATGAATCAGCCTTTTCTCGCAAGGCTATTAATGCTTATTTAGTGAATCCTGGCCCGCCTCCCACTTTTGCATACCACTTTTTTAGTGTACGTGCATGTGGTAGACTGGAATTAAACATCGTGCGCACGTAATCATAGGCTTTTGACGAGTAATAGTGCAATGTAAGGGCAAAGCTGCGAAGTGCTGGTGAATATTTCCGTCTTGTTGTTACTCCAGACACTGTGTTATTAATTTCACGCGCTATCAATTCTTGAATCTGTAAAAACCGTTGAAGTACTGTTTAGATTTTAATTTGCTAATGAAATTAATATATTCAGAAAAATAAGTAATTAAACTTGCCTGTATGTTTGTATTTTTTAAATAGTCAACGTTTTCCTTTGCCATAGAAAACTTTATCTCAAATACTTTTAATATTTCTTCGATATTGGTAATTTTTTTTTTTCATCCTTCGATTATGATATTGTAGCCTTTTTATTTTTAAATCCTGCTTATTAACTTTATCTTTCATCCAGTTTAGCTCTCCTTTTAGTTTCTTTTTTCTCGGTGTCTATGTAGAGCTATCCGATGGTTCTATACATGATGGTTCAATCACGTATTGGAGTTTCCTCTTACTTTTGACTTCTTTTTCTAACCAAAACCTTTCCTCTTGATGTAGTTGGGCTGTTACTCATATTTAGATTAATATCAGAAGAACCAGCGGATTCACCACTGATTTTTTTTCTCTAAAACAATATAAAACTTAATCAAAACTTACTACATATTTAAAAATAGCAAGGATTAAAGTCAAAAACTAACTCACTTCAGCAAAGAACACGACAATTTTTAAAGAGGAGGGTACTGCTGACAGTTTTATATATCTTCTTCCTTTTTTTGAGATTAAAATATCACTTTCTGGAAAATGTTCGGAGCATATATTACTCGTTTTGCTAGGGTACCAGTTTATTCTACCTGTTGCCTTTATCCAGGCCTCCTTTATGTTAGCATTCTTCGGAAATCTAAAAATAACGGATCATAAATTTGGATATATATATAGTATCATATATTATGTGGTATGTGTATGTGGTTGCTCGATATGCGTGTTACTACACTACGATAAGGGGGCGGGACTGAACAATAAAGTATGACATAATTTGATTACGTTTTGGTGAAAAAAAAAACTTCATAGGCGTTTTTAACTTTCTTGAAATGTGATGTATTTTAAATAAATAAAATAATGACTCTTACCGATGTTACGTTACACCTCCATTTAGTAGATTTTTATTTCTACTATCATTTTTGCATTCAAGAACTGCACAATAAACCATTATAATAGTATTTATATGAATTGCGAGAAATGAATTCATACAACCGCACGGCCGTGATGGTAAAATACGATTAAGATCGATTGAGTGCGCATTCGTGGAGTTACCCAAATGTATGAGCGCGCGCCACGCCCACTTAACAGTTCCATCTTCCCTGTCTTCCATGGTATAGGTAAAGGATCAAATAATTTATTACGCTAAACAGGACTGTAACACATCGCACGCGGCAGGGGGGTAGCGCGTCCGTTTCAAAGTGATTTTGCTGGTTTTTGAGATTTCCATTTCGTATAACTTTCGATTCGGTGAAGCTACGACATTTGTTTAAGTTTGTAGCGACAGCTGTTGTCAAAGTCTATTGATTACATATAAAACATTAGAGTAAAATCGTTATAATAAGGTGTTAAAATAAAAATATAATGTCGGCCTATACGTGTCGAAAAGCCAAATCAAAATACAGAAATCGTATAGGGTTGGAAAGAGCATCTCAAAACCAATCGAATGGTACCAATAAAACATATATTGGTTTATATACTACATGATCTTACTTGGTCATATAGACTACTAATAAACATAACGTACCAAGTCAAGCAGTGTCGGCAATAGTAAAAAAGTGAATGCGACCGAGCGGATCACACAGACCTATAATTAATAAAGTCATTATTTGTTTACTTGATTTATTTCCTGACCCCGTTAAATAGAACAGTTGCCATCATAAACAAATCATGGAAACCCGGAAGAGTTCTTATGACTATGACATACAAAAATAATAATAATTGATATAGAAAATATAGCCCGTTTAAAGACGTATTCACGTACAACAAACGGCCGTGTCCATGACACAGCCACACTCCATTTTTTGATTTCGAAGCCTTCTGAAAACCTTGGTCTTCAGTTAAAGCTTCTTCTAACACCTCTTCTACGCAAACAGGAGCGTAACTGCCTCCTTCGTATGGCAAAACGTCATATGTCGAGTCATTATATGTCGGTTCGTAGACTGCGTAGCAATTGTCTGTTTCGTAAGGTCCGTAGTTATACTGGTCATGGAACTCGTTAATGTTTAGTTCTTTAGTTTTAAAATAGTTGCTCGGGTGTGGATTCCCGTGCTTTGTCCAATCGTGGGGGACTCTAGCTGACGGCACGGGTTTTGAAACGGAAGTGGCTTACACCACTCATAAGCTGAGGGTCTTGAAGGTCCTGGCTGTTGATATCTGGGTTTGGATTAAGGCAACCTAAAGACGTTACTCTGTGATCTGTAATTAATCTGTAATTTGTATTAGGTGGCGGAATACTAAACATTTGTTTAGTACGCGTTGGACCGTGGTTTAGGGGCATTTGAAATGGCCTCCAAATCGGGACTTGTTTTGATGCCTCGAAATTTATAGGCCTAGACGCACCTGGTGTATTAACCGCGGGTGACGAAAAAGTAAAAGCTCGATGGCCTAATGACGTGTTGGTTGGAAAGCTGATTTTTTTTAAATCGGAATTATATGAAGACGTGGACTGCGACTTTCTATCCGGTATGCGGTCTTTGCACTGTTTAAGGTACATAGTATTTTATTCCTCGTGAACATAATCGAGAGCCTTCTCGATGGTCTCAGGCCGCATACACCTACGAGAACCTAATGGCGCATGCAAGAGCGCGTTATGCATCCACAGTAGTAGGCAAAGTCTCGTGTAAATTAACATACGTCATTATAGTACTAAAAAGATTCTTGACACTTTCCGTAATATTCTTGTGGTGTCGCATGACCTTGGCTAAGAAGTGACAAGTCATTATAAAGTGAGGGCACATCGCGCTGATCATCAAAGTTATTAACTAGACCGTTACGAATGCCACTCCAGGACTCTGGAATCCCGTTGGATTTAATTTCATGACCAGTTTCATTGCGCATAAATTTTGCCACAAGTTGGTCACATAAATGTAAGAAGCGGGTCAAGACGTTGACTTTCCCGTCGAAATCCGGAACAAGCCGAAGGGCTTCATAAACCTGTTCTAGTTGTTCGGCAGCCATTCTATTAAATTGTAAGTCCGCGGGCGAATCTAAATTTATATTAGCGTCTACGCGCTGTATCTACGTATTCTATCTAACCTAGGGGTCCTCGATTTCCGTGGATGGAAATTCTTAGATGATTATAGGAAAACTTATAAAGAAAAAAAAAGGAAAGCAATTCTAGATAAATCTAGGTATTCATATATGCATGTCTGGTTTTCTTGCGCGTATCGATGCTCGGATACCCCGTCTGCTGCAGCTCTTGTATGTTCGCATACTGCCGTTGCCCGTGATCGATTCACTGACTATGATTTTGACAGTGTCCTGCCGATTGCGCCAATTACGAAGGGTGCAAAAAAATGCAACACTACTGTATATATTTGAATTAAAATTACAATTAAATTACTACTAGAAAGGTGACGACGGATCGATGTTAGAATCAGAAGTGTCCTCCATAGGCGCGATGCCGCAGTCGCAAACTACATACGCTGGTCAAGTGCTTCAGCGCCTCGTAGCGAGGTGGTGTCGCAACAACGGGCAGCGGGTTACACGTGTTGCACCGATAGCTCTTTAGGCTCATGCGATGTTTATCTGTGTTAGCTAACTGTTAAATATTGTGTAGGGTGCGATTAGTTAGCAAGGAACAATAAAACACGATGCACGGACGGAATGACATATATTAAAGGAAAGAGGAAGTTACATCTAACAAAACAACAGAGGTAGTGTTGCCAGAGGAAGCAACAGACAATGTGACGTGGTTGCGTTCACATTCCAACAATCTGGGCCACCGCCTAGTCATCGATCTTAGCGGCACGTGAATATATAACATATATACGAGTATAATGAATATAAATATTTATATAAAAAATTAATAATTATTGTGCATTTCCAGCTGACAACAGCAAAAGTTGATAAATTAAACAACAATTTGTATTAATTAACTTTTTCTTGCGATTTCTTCCCAATTAAAATTGACTTTCTAAAAAACACTGAATTTAAACTCGATGAAAAATACCTGATACTGTAAGTAGACAGATACACAACAAATGAAAAAGTTGTATTATTCACATATATAACTAGTTTGCATTCGAGGGTCTGCCCACGAAGTCCTCGCGTAAGATACTACTTATAGCACTCACGGATTGTGTAATTTTCTACAAGCGAAAGATATTTTGAAAACAGTTAAATAAGCGGTTTCAAAGATATTTCTTAAAATACAAACATACAAAAGGTTTCACTGTATAATATCATGTAGATGTATTATTTAGATAATAATGATAATCCAACCAAGATGTCATAATAATATAATTGTGGTATATTGTCGATATTTGGTAAAAGTCCTATATTCCCTACATAAATTATGTTTACCGAACATCTAGAATGTTCCAAACTTAAAAAACGATCTTAAACACGTACCTGTGAAAAGATAACCAACAATTCGGATAATATTCACTTTTACAAGCTTCCACAATGCATATTTTCACCATTGTAAATATAAAATCTTAACAAATCTAAAGAAATTGCTTTTACATAATATAGCGTTTTATATTGCAACTGTTCTATTTACATTTCTTCCATTCTACCCAGCCAAAATACTAAGAACAAATAAATAACAAGAATATAATTATTGATAAGTTTTAATTTACTACTGAATTTGTTTTTTTTTTTAATTTTCAGATTATGAATAGCATTTAAACGATTGTATTAGTAATTCTATCATAATCACAATATCGCCTATAAAATCTACCAAACCTGAAATTTGGAAAAAATATAAATTGGCTGCACTATCGTCCTTGTTAGAACGAGACACAGCGGTTCTGGTAACTAGATAGTTAGATCAGTGAGATCACTGTGACCGGTTTTCTTATTGCGTACATAAGCTCTATAAGCTCAGCTTTGAGCCTGAGGCATAAATATTATTTTTGATCGAATTAAAGGAAACAAAAGTATGGAGTGCGCATTCCAGTTGTTTACTTATAAATTCCTTGATAAAAATATATACAATTTTCGTTATTGTTTTAAGGTAATTAAATATTATTATTTTATTAAATTAAAAATTTCATAAAAGTTTTGTTGTTGGCTACATTTTCCACAAGTTTTACAATTGTATTTGCGTGAATCCTGCTGCTAGAAAATTATTGTCACGATGCCATTATTTTGATTATTATAAAACATTCATTATAACATCTCTTTTAAGAATTCCATCTTATTTCGCGTAAATTGTTTCCATTATCTTCTTCAGGTTCATATATAGTGATAGCAATCATTTCATCTTCTCGTATAATACAAATATAATGAATTACGCAGCATGCAACAATGTACTCTGCCATTAAGATCTACCCTTGTCATCAGTAGACAATGTAATAAGCTCCTCATACGTCCTTTCAATAGTCCGATGCATCTTTCAACATTAACTCGAGTGACTGATTGAAGATAGTTATTTATTTTGTTTCTCATTTAAATGGTCATTACCTTGTTAAGGCATTGTAAGTGCCGATGTATTTCATAAGCAGAATCGTCCAAAATATGACTACTTTCTGGAAATAGGTCTTCATCAGAGGTAGTGTTGCCAGAGGAAGCAACTGACAATGTGACGAGGTTGCGTTCACATTCCAACAATCTGGGCCACCGCCTAGTCATCGATCTTAGCGGCACGTGAATATATAACATATATACGAGTATAATGAATATAAATATTTATATAAAAAATTAATAATTATTCTGTATTCTGTTTTGGTATATTTATACGAATGTGAGTCCCATCAATAGCTCCTATTGTTTTAAGAAAACCAATTGCTCTTTCAAATCCACACATTTGATCAGTAGCACGATCTCCTGTAGGCCATTGTATAAATTCTGAGGCTTTTTTAAATATGGCATAATAACTCAACGTACAGCTCTTACGGCAGTAAGTCGTCCTACGTTACATTTGTCTCAGATTGATCTATAGTAAAAAATTTAAAAAGGAAGTTTAGTTTTTGGTAGTTACATATGTGTATACATGTAAGTGAGTCATCATCATCTTCTTACCCTTATCCCACCTAAGTAGGGTCGGCACAACATGTTTTCCTTTTCCACGCTCGCCTATCAGATGTCATCTCAGTCAACACACCTTTTACACACATATCATTTTTCACACAATCCATCCATCCTTTTTTCGGTCTTCCTCTACATATATAACTAGTTTGCATTCGAGGCTCTACCCACGAAGTCCTCGCGTAAGATACTACTTATAGCACTCACGGATTGTGTAATTTTCTACAAGCGAAAGATATTTTGAAAACAGTTAAATAAGCAGTTTCAAAGATATTTCTTAAAATACAAACATACAAAAGGTTTCACTGTATAATATCATGTAGATGTATTATTTAGATAATAATGATAATCCAACCAAGATGTCATAATAATATAATTGTGGTATATTGTCGATATTTGGTAAAAGTCCTATATTCCCTACATAAATTATGTTAACCGACCATCTAGAATGTTCCAAACTTAAAAAACGAACTTAAACACGTACCTGTGAAAAGATAACCAACAATTCAACAATATTCACTTTTACAAGCTTCCACAATGCATATTTTCACCATTGTAAATATAAAATCTTAACAAATCTAAAGAAATTACTTTTACATAATATAGCGTTTTATATTGCAACCGTTCTATTTACATTTCTTCCATTCTACCCAGCCAAAATACTAAGAACAAATAAATAACAAGAATATAATTATTGATAAGTTTTAATTTACTACTGAATTTGTTTTTTTTTTTAATTTTCAGATTATGAATAGCATTTAAACGATTGTATTAGTAATTCTATCATAATCACAGTATCGCCTATAAAATCTACCAAACCTGAAATTTGGAAAAAATATAAATTGGCTGCACTATCGTCCTTGTTAGAACGAGACACAGCGGTTCTGGTAACTAGATAGTTAGATCAGTGAGATCACTGTGACCGGTTTTCTTATTGCGTACATAAGCTCTATAAGCTCAGCTTTGAGCCTGAGGCATAAATATTATTTTTGATCGAATTAAAGGAAACAAAAGTATGGAGTGCGCATTCCAGTTGTTTACTTATAAATTCCTTGATAAAAATATATACAATTTTCGTTATTGTTTTAAGGTAATTAAATATTATTATTTTATTAAATTAAAAATTTCATAAAAGTTTTGTTGTTGGCTACATTTTCCACAAGTTTTACAATTGTATTTGCGTGAATCCTGCTGCTAGAAAATTATTGTCACGATGCCATTATTTTGATTATTATAAAACATTCATTATAACATCTCTTTTAAGAATTCCATCTTATTTCGCGTAAATTGTTTCCATTATCTTCTTCAGGTTCATATATAGTGATAGCAATCATTTCATCTTCTCGTATAATACAAATATAATGAATTACGCAGCATGCAACAATGTACTCTGCCATTAAGATCTACCCTTGTCATCAGTAGACAATGTAATAAGCTCCTCATACGTCCTTTCAATAGTCCGATGCATCTTTCAACATTAACTCGAGTGACTGATTGAAGATAGTTATTTATTTTGTTTCTCATTTAAATGGTCATTACCTTGTTAAGGCATTGTAAGTGCCGATGTATTTCATAAGCAGAATCGTCCAAAATATGACTACTTTCTGGAAATAGGTCTTCATCGTTCAAGTAATCTGCAACTACTGATAAACGAAAAACTCTTTGATCATAAACAGACCCAGGATGTCTTTGATCATAAATAGACCCAGGATGTCCAACATAGCAATGGCTTATCAGAGTTTTGTGATCACATACCAGGTATTAAATTTTTTACTGTATGTCAATCTATTTCAAATACTACTATTTGATATAATCTACTGTATTCTGTTTTGGTATATTTATACGAATGTGAGTCCCATCTCAAATGTGTGGATTTGAAAGAGCAATTGGTTTTCTTAAAACAATAGGAGCTATTGATGGGACTCACATTCGTATAAATATACCAAAACAGAATACAGTAGATTATATCAAATAGTAGTATTTGAAATAGATTGACATACAGTAAAAAATTTAATACCTGGTATGTGATCACAAAACTCTGATAAGCCATTGCTATGTTGGACATCCTGGGTCTATTTATGATCAAAGACATCCTGGGTCTGTTTATGATCAAAGAGTTATCCCACCTAAGTAGGGTCGGCACAACATGTTTTCCTTTTCCACGCTCGCCTATCAGATGTCATCTCAGTCAACACACCTTTTACACACATATCATTTTTCACACAATCCATCCATCCTTTTTTCGGTCTTCCTCTACTCTTATATCCATCGACCGTCATACTCAAAGCTTTTCTAGTTACATGGTCTTCATCTCTCCTCATAACATGCCCATACCATGCTAACCTATTACTCCTTAACTTGTCTGTTACTGGTGCTATTTTCAAACTTCCTCTGATATATTCATTCCTAATCTTATCCATTCTAGTTACACCACACATCCACCTTAACATTCGCATCTCTGCCACATGTAGTTTTCTCTCATCCGTCTCTCTAGTCGCCCAGCACTCAGATGCGTACAACATTACTGGTCTTATAATAGTTTTATACACCTTCCCTTTGAGTTTCAAGGGCATTCGTGCCCTACATAAATTATGTTAACCGACCATCTAGAATGTTCCAAACTTAAAAAACGAACTTAAACACGTACCTGTGAAAAGATAACCAACAATTCAACAATATTCACTTTTACAAGCTTCCACAATGCATATTTTCACCATTGTAAATATAAAATCTTAACAAATCTAAAGAAATTACTTTTACATAATATAGCGTTTTATATTGCAACCGTTCTATTTACATTTCTTCCATTCTACCCAGCCAAAATACTAAGAACAAATAAATAACAAGAATATAATTATTGATAAGTTTTAATTTACTACTGAATTTGTTTTTTTTTTTAATTTTCAGATTATGAATAGCATTTAAACGATTGTATTAGTAATTCTATCATAATCACAATATCGCCTATAAAATCTACCAAACTTGAAATTTGGAAAAAATATAAATTGGCTGCACTATCGTCCTTGTTAGAACGAGACACAGCGGTTCTGGTAACTAGATAGTTAGATCAGTGAGATCACTGTGACCGGTTTTCTTATTGCGTACATAAGCTCTATAAGCTCAGCTTTGAGCCTGAGGCATAAATATTATTTTTGATCGAATTAAAGGAAACAAAAGTATGGAGTGCGCATTCCAGTTGTTTACTTATAAATTCCTTGATAAAAATATATACAATTTTCGTTATTGTTTTAAGGTAATTAAATATTATTATTTTATTAAATTAAAAATTTCATAAAAGTTTTGTTGTTGGCTACATTTTCCACAAGTTTTACAATTGTATTTGCGTGAATCCTGCTGCTAGAAAATTATTGTCACGATGCCATTATTTTGATTATTATAAAACATTCATTATAACATCTCTTTTAAGAATTCCATCTTATTTCGCGTAAATTGTTTCCATTATCTTCTTCAGGTTCATATATAGTGATAGCAATCATTTCATCTTCTCGTATAATACAAATATAATGAATTACGCAGCATGCAACAATGTACTCTGCCATTAAGATCTACCCTTGTCATCAGTAGACAATGTAATAAGCTCCTCATACGTCCTTTCAATAGTCCGATGCATCTTTCAACATTAACTCGAGTGACTGATTGAAGATAGTTATTTATTTTGTTTCTCATTTAAATGGTCATTACCTTGTTAAGGCATTGTAAGTGCCGATGTATTTCATAAGCAGAATCGTCCAAAATATGACTACTTTCTGGAAATAGGTCTTCATCGTTCAAGTAATCTGCAACTACTGATAAACGAAAAACTCTTTGATCATAAACAGACCCAGGATGTCTTTGATCATAAATAGACCCAGGATGTCCAACATAGCAATGGCTTATCAGAGTTTTGTGATCACATACCAGGTATTAAATTTTTTACTGTATGTCAATCTATTTCAAATACTACTATTTGATATAATCTACTGTATTCTGTTTTGGTATATTTATACGAATGTGAGTCCCATCAATAGCTCCTATTGTTTTAAGAAAACCAATTGCTCTTTCAAATCCACACATTTGATCAGTAGCACGATCTCCTGTAGGCCATTGTATAAATTCTGAGGCTTTTTTAAATATGGCATAATAACTCAACGTACAGCTCTTACGGCAGTAAGTCGTCCTACGTTACATTTGTCTCAGATTGATCTATAGTAAAAAATTTAAAAAGGAAGTTTAGTTTTTGGTAGTTACATATGTGTATACATGTAAGTGAGTCATCATCATCTTCTTACCCTTATCCCACCTAAGTAGGGTCGGCACAACATGTTTTCCTTTTCCACGCTCGCCTATCAGATGTCATCTCAGTCAACACACCTTTTACACACATATCATTTTTCACACAATCATCTATAAGCTCAGCTTTGAGCCTGAGGCATAAATATTATTTTTGATCGAATTAAAGGAAACAAAAGTATGGAGTGCGCATTCCAGTTGTTTACTTATAAATTCCTTGATAAAAATATATACAATTTTCGTTATTGTTTTAAGGTAATTAAATATTATTATTTTATTAAATTAAAAATTTCATAAAAGTTTTGTTGTTGGCTACATTTTCCACAAGTTTTACAATTGTATTTGCGTGAATCCTGCTGCTAGAAAATTATTGTCACGATGCCATTATTTTGATTATTATAAAACATTCATTATAACATCTCTTTTAAGAATTCCATCTTATTTCGCGTAAATTGTTTCCATTATCTTCTGCAGGTTCATGTATAGTGATAGCAATCATTTCATCTTCTCGTATAATACAAATATAATAAATTACGCAGCATGCAACGATGTACTCTGCCATTAAGTAATCTACCCTTGTCATCGGTAGACAATGTAATAAGCTCCTCATAAGTCCTTTCAATAATCCGATGCATCTTTCAACAGTAACTCGAGCAACTGATTGAAGATAGTTTTTTTTTTGTTTCTCATTGAAATGGTCATTATCTTGATCATAATCTTGCAAGTGCTGATGTATTTCATAAGCAGAATCGTCCAAAATATGACTTTTTTCTGGAAATAGGTCGTCATCGTTCAAGTAATCTGCAACTACTGATAAACGAAAAATTCTTTGATCATAAACAGACCCAGGATGTCCAACATAACAGCTTATCAGAGTTTTGTGATCACATAACAGCTCTATTAAAATTTTTACTGTATGTCAATCTATTTCAAATACTTACTAAAATTAATACAATTGGTATACTTAAAGAATAAAAATATTAAATACCTGTAGCTGAATAGAATGGAATCCCTTCCGATTGATATAATCTACTGTATTCTGTTTTAGTACATTTATACGAATGTGAGTCCCATTATTTACTATATACGGAATAAAATTTAAGAACTAAAATAAAATAAAATGCAACTTCCTTTCCACTATTGCTTCTTAGCAGCACAAAGCTTATGGCAGTAGCGGTCCTTGCTCAATATGATAATTTATGCACTCCGTACTATTCCTTATTATATCAATCCACACTATGTCGGTATATAAGGGAATTTATTATGATATATTCCAATATTTTCGCTATTTATTGCCAAAAACAATTTTTTCCAAAATTATAAATTAATTTAGATGTTTTGAAGGGGAACGTCAATGTCATTCATACATTGTATACATGTAAGTGAGTATGTGTAAATAAAGTCATGTTAAATAGTAGCATCTTGTTGTTTACTTCATGGTGACAGTGGTGTACAAAATTATTCAAATTACAGTTGTAGCAGCGTTTTTGACAATATTAATTATTTCGACCGCTATGACGACGATACTATGTCCTAGTGGGGTAGGCAGCAAACTAACGATGGCATCGGTTGTTACACCGCTGGATCCTCAAAGAACTGATCCCGGGCAAATAATAATCTCACTCACCTGGTGATGGTCTAAGGCCCAGACCGTAAACCTGGAGCACGTATCCGTCGCAGCGCCATCCACGAATGTATCAGCCGTTTGTTATATATGATCGTTCAGCACGTCACTATACACTCAATATGTTCATGCATAAACGTTCAATAACACGATCCGCGCGGCGATCGCAATATACAAATATTTTGTTGATTTTATAAAGGTTTAATAAAAGAAACAGCACACTCAGTTTAGCCATAAAGTGAGTTTTATATAATAGAAAAAGAATGTTGCCAGTGACATAATACTACAAAAGGTTCTTAATTTATGAACAATATACAACTTTCAAAAATAATATACAATTTTTACTTTAATATTTTACACATTCCTATTTTATTTCTCAACTCTTGAAACTTATCTCTACACAGAGCTTTAATCAAAATATCAGCAAATTAATTATCACTGGACACATATTGTAAATGATCTTAAAATGATATTAAGCATCAATATGTTTGCACCTTTTATGAAAATTAATATTTTTAATAACACTTATAGTACTTTGATTATCTATATTAATACATACTGATTGTTGGTCTTCACCTAGGTCACATAGTATTTGCCTAATCCACATAGCCTCTTTTGTTGCAGCACATGCTGTATTAAATTCTGCCTCTGTAGTGGACAGAGCAACGGTATTCTGGCGTTGGCTAGACCATGTTACTGGAGATCCATTTTTTATAAAAATATAGCCAGTTGTTGAACGTCTTGTTGTATCATTAGCATAGTCCGCATCACTATAACCAATCAAATCTGAAGATTCAGATGTCAAATAGCATATACCATAGTATTTGGTTCCCTTTAAATGTTTTAAAATTTTCTTGACAGCATTCCAATGTGTCTCATTATAACAATAGAAAAACTACTCACCAAACTCACGGCGCGAGAACTATGAAGATTGGTGCTTTGCAGTGCAAAATGTGTTAGTGCTAGAAAACATGGCGTCCGCCATTACGGAGAGGTTACCGGGTTCACCTACGGCAAGTCAAATAAATGAAGATGCCAAAGCAAAGGCGAAACTAGTGCTAACTATCGATCCAGCGCTTTACGTACACGCATAAAGCACGCAGCAACAACCTACGATTTATGGATTAAGTTGAAGAATATGTTCGATGACACCGGCTATACAAGAAAAATTGGTTTGTTACGTAAACTCATCAACATTCGACTTGAAAATTCTGACTCGATGACCCAATATGTCACTCAAATCGTAGAAACCAGTCAAAGACTTCAAGGTATGCGTTTCAAAATAACTGATGAGTGGATTATCTGAAAAGTTTGGTCCCATGATAATGGCCATTGAACATTCAGGTATAGATGTCAGTGCCGACGTGATAAAAACGAAATTGATGGACATGTGTGGTACTGAAAATGGATCTGTTTCCGGTTCGGAGAGTGCTTTTGCCGCCAAAAGTATGCAACGCACGAAATATAATTATGGCAACACTAAAAATGACCAAAAACTGGGGTCAAAAGAAACGTCAAAATCTGTGAAAGTCATAAAATGCTACAAATACAAGCAAACGGGACATTACAAAAATCAATGTCCTAGTTCCGAATCAAGTAAAAAGAAACAATCCAATGCCTTTAGTGCTATTTTTTTGAGCGGAAAGTTCAATTGTGATAATTGGTATATCGATAGCGGGGCCAGTAAACACATGACAGCGAAACAAGAATCTTTTGAAAATCCATCACATGAACATGAAACCAAAGAGATTGTTGTAGCGAACAAAACATGCATGCCCGTGCTGTGTTCTGGTGATGTAAACATTGTTACAGTCGTAAATGGTGTTGAGTATGATATCACAGTTTCAGAAGTATTGTGCATTCCAAGTTTAACCACGAACTTGCTTTCAGTGAGTCAGTTCATTAAGAACGGCAATAACGTAATCTTCAAAAAGAATGTTTGCTATATATATAATCAACAGAGAACTCTAGTTGGAATAGCAGAATTAGTAGAAGGAGTGTACATGTTGAATACTAAGAAAACAGAACAGTTATTGGCAGCGACAGCTAAGGTATCAAGTGAAACCTGGCATCGGCGTTTGGGACACATCAACAGTACAAGTTTAAAAAAAATGTAAGATGGAGCCGCAGAAGGTATTTCATACGCAGAAAAAAATGACATAGACGAATCAAAGTGTGCAGTTTGCTGTAAAGGGAAGCAGGCTAGACAACCATTCCAGCCTAGCTCAACCAAGACACAGGAAGTTTTAGAACTGATACACACGGATGTTTGGATCCAGATATTATGTACTGTTTGTGGATAACTGTAGCAGAATGGCCTTCATATATTTTCTGAAAACAAAGTCTGAGGTATTTATGTGTTTTAAAGAATTTCAGTCAATGGTAGAAAAACAGAGAGACAGAAAAATCAAAATTCTGCGAACAGACAACGGCGGTGAGTTCTGCCGTCTAGAATTTGAAAAACATCTATAGCAGCAAAGTGTTTTTCATCAAAAGACCATTGCGTACACGCCTCAACAAAATGGTGTATGTGAACAAAATGAATAGATCCCTGGTCGAAAAAGCTAAATGTCTAATTTGCGATGCTGACTTACACAAAAAGTTTTGGGCAGAAGCCGTAAGTACCTTGGTGCATTTTCCAAAAGAGAAACGCTTAAAATGTGATGAGAATGCTAAAGAACTTATTTTGGTTGGCTATTCAGATAATGTGAAAGATAAGGTTTATGACCAAGAGAATAATTCTGTCACGACTAGCAGACATATCATAATAATGGAAAATAGTACAGTGAATATTCCTATAGAGGGCATGGCTTCAGCGGAGGAAGAAGAGGAAAACAAAAGTGCTGAAAATTCAGACACTGAAGTTGAATATGATGAAAATGGTGTCATATGAAAATGATGTCATGAAGCTTCTTCGGTAAGTGGCTCATATAACAGTGATTCTTATGAAACAGCATCAGAACCAGAGACTTCGTTACAAAACTCAAATGTGGACATCATATTATGTAAACGAATAAGAAAAGTCCCGGATAGATTTGGCTATAACAGTTTGTGTATTACAGAACCTGCAGATCAAAATCTAACCGATATTACACTTGAGGAAGCTCTAAATGGAACTGAAAGCAAATCATGGAGAGCAAGCATGAAGGAAGAATTGGAGTCATTCAAGAAAAACGATGCGTGGGAACTTGTCGATAGGCCTCGTGAATCCACAATAGTGCACTGCAAGTGGGTGTTTAAAAGAAAATATGATAGTGCGGGTAATGTGCGTTATCGAGCGAGACTAGTGGCAAAAGGTTTCTCACAGAAAGCTGGTGTCGATTACCATGAGACTTTTTCTCCAGTGCTCCGTTACACAACTTTGAGGTTATTGTTTTCTATAGCAGTGAAATTAAATTTGGACATACGTCACCTTGATGTTACTAAAGCCTTTTTAAATGGTTTTCTAAAGAAAACTGTGTATATGGAAAATCCTGTAATTTACAATGATAGTAGTGATAATAATAAAGTGTTAAAACTTAAGCGTGCCATATATGGATTAAAACAATCTTCACGTGCTTGGTATCAAAGAGTTAATGATTACCTGATAAGTTTAGGATATTATAAATCTAAATATGAACCTTGTTTATTCACAAAATTTGTGGGAAATGTTAAAGTTATAATTACATTGTTCGTTGATGACTTCTTTGTGTATTTTCATCTATGAAATCACTTTGTGTATTTTCCATGCAATTCCACAATTCCTCATGTAGTAGATATGTTTTCACAGCAAATCGCCATGGGGAATAGTTTTCTCGGCCTGTTAACTTTTCAATTAATGTCAGAGAATTACTGCTTGCCATGTTTATGCTATTCAGTTCAACTAAAGTTGTATTGTAAAAGTGACAAAGCACGTTTTTCTTTTTTGTTCACTTGTGAGGTTATTTTATTTTATACGAGTCGACATACACTATCTTTTTATACGATTATCTTGCGAACACTATTTAACACTACTTAGGTTTCTCACTGGGCCCATAACCTGTTGATTTTATAAAGGTTTAATAAAAGAAACAGCACACTCGTTTTAGCCATAAAGTGAGTTTTATATAATATAAAAAGAATGTTGCCAGTGACATAATACTACAAAAGGTTTTTAATTTATGAACAATATACAACATATTCGTATAAGAGTTTTAGAACACAGGGTGTATGAAAACAGTAATCGAACACAGCGACGAGCGAACTTTCATGTGACGTAGTACCGATGTCATGCAAACAACAAGTGCGTAGTATGATTTTCTAAGTTTGCGGCAGCACGATGCTTATGCTTTACGCACCTCCATTGGTAGTGAGTGAGATGCCCATTACCCGTGATTGGTGTTTGAGAATAAATACATCGATGAATCGGCCCAAACAACAGTGTTATAATATCTAAATTACAAAGAAATTATCTTAAATAGTAAAATTTGTTGACAATACAGCGTAATTAATAATGGAAGAAGCGCGTCCTCCGGCGGAATTATCACTATAAGGCGGCGCGACCAAATGCGCCGAAGCGTGGCGAAAGTGGTTACGACAGTTTCAAATATTTATAAAAGCATCGGGAGTGCACAAAAAACCAACGGATGTATAAGCTATTGATTAACTTGCTCGGTTCTGAGCGATATCTACTGCACATTCAAATTTAAGAAAGGCGAAGATTGTGATGACATTGACAAGTTAATATAATTTTTTAATCATCACTCCGGAACCAAGACGAATACAACGATGTCAAATTTTTTTACACCAATTCAAGAAAGCCGGGGAGACTGTCGATTAATACGTAACAGCTTTAATACTATTGAGCCGCAGATGAATTTGAACAACTGGAAGATGGATTGCTACGCGATGGGATCGTATGTGGTGTCCGAAACGGAACGGTGCGGGACAGATTACTTCGTACTGTTATACCATGAGCATGTAAGGGTTAGTGCTGCTCCAGCACTGCATGCCCATTACCCGTGATTGGTGTATGAGAATAAATACATCGATGAATCGGCCCAAACAACAGTGTTATAATATCTAAATTACAAAGAAATTATCTTAAATAGTAAAATTTGTTGACAATACAGCGTAATTAATAATGGAAGAAGCGCGTCCTCCGGCGGAATTATCACTATAAGGCGGCGCGACCAAATGCGCCGAAGCGTGGCGAAAGTGGTTACGACAGTTTCAAATATTTATAAAAGCATCGGGAGTGCACAAAAAACCAACGGATGTATAAGCTAGTCTGTTGATTAACTTGCTCGGTTCTGAGGATTACGATATCTACTGCACATTCAAATTTAAGAAAGGCGAAGATTGTAATGATATTGGCAAGTTAATAGAATTTTTTAATCATCACTGCGGAACCAAGACGAATACAACGATGTTAAATTTTTTACAACAATTCAGGAAGCCGGGGAGACTGCCGATCAATACGTAACAGCTTTAAGACTACTGAGCCGCAGATGTGAATTTGAACAACTGGAACATGGATTGCTACGCGATGGGATCGTATGTGGTGTCCGAAACGGAACGGTGCGGGACAGATTACTTCGTACTGTTATACCATGAGCATGTAAGGGTTAGTGCTGCACTACTCAAAATCGGCTTAGTAAGCAAAGCTACATCAAACTCTATTCGATAGTCAATCTTCCAGTCAGCCGGTATTCAAATCTTTTAAAGAGCGGT
>MU160744.1:0-14436 GCA_015888305.1 Antheraea pernyi | reverse complement strand
GCGATGAAAGCACAAAGAACAAAAGTATATGTAAAAAAAACTAAATGGGTACGTTACGCTCCTCCTTTCATACTCCGGCACGCTATGGAAGCCGGCATCTAACAGCAGAAGCAGGTGCTGAGGCAAGCAGAAAGCACACAGATGACAAATACTGCAGGTAGTCGAGCGGGAAACCGCCGATAAGAGGATCACACTGTAATTATCGGCAACACGGCTAAATATTTGATAATTACCATGAAAGGAGGGTATTTTTATACGTGTATGTATTTTCACACAATTGATCGTTGTGGTATATAACACTGTTAATTATTATATTGACAATGATTATATTATATTGATAATAATTACATTATATTGAAAACTTAACTTCATATACTTCACCACTGATTGCACTGAACGATTTATGCACTGATAGCCGTTAGGTTATACAATATATTATAGGATAAGTAGAATATTGGTAGGTTTGAGTCCTGTCACGGTCACCACTTTATGTTCTTTACAAACATACTTTAATTAGTTTTTACAAGTTCAATAGAAGATTCGTGCGAGTTTGTTGTTACGACTTGTATTTTTGCGTCGTTAATGTCGTTGTGTTTTGGTTGCGCTGCTGTCGCCGCTCTCTCCACCAACCACTCGCACCCCCATTGGCTCCGGCTGCATCACGCCACTCACGAGGGCGTGGATTGGCCCACACGTACAGCGGGAAACATTTAAGCGGCGTAGACATGTTTATTTATAATCTAATATTGTTTTAAGAATTTTAAAATAGAAATATGATTTAACTTTGCCACATATGTGTAAATTGTGACATTTCCGTTGTATTTTTTATTATAATTATTTCTATTTCTATTCTATTTTGTATTGTTTTGTAAACCGTTGATATTAATTATGTTTGCAATAAAGAAAATATGTTATTATTGAAAAATAAGATATGGTGGAGTTGAATGAGTTACAAACGGGCATTAAGAGGAAAACATTCTTTGGACGATAATAGTAAAATGACTAGTCCAGGATCCACGGTACAGTTTTGCACTTGATTACTATCAAGCAAATTTTCCGTGAGTAGCTTCGTTTCGATGAGGCGCCCAACAATTTCCGGTGCCAAAATTCTCGATTGTGGTAGCTAACAAAGCAAGGATAAAATATGTCGATTTGATGATCCCAAAAATTTATTACTAATTGTTTTTTTTTTTGTTAAATCTCAAGATAATTATCTAAATTATTTGAAAAACTATTTGTCCTACAAAATATATGGTTTGATCAAAAAGTCGTCCCCTCCTTCCAATATGTATCGATAATGAGGTCATCAATGATTACTAACCAGCTGTTTTATTTTAAACTAGCCGACCCGTGCCCACTTCGTTGGGCGGTAATAGGCATTGTCAACTTTTCTCTAGAACTCAATCATATATATCTCATAATTAAAACAGCGTTCGTCAGAAACGTTTTCGTTCGACCATTTTTCTCAGACTCCCCAGATATTACCCCCTACAACCAACAAACAACTACTACAAACAAGAAAGTATAGATTATAGATAATATAATTAGTTCATAGCTTCCTCCCGCGACTACGCACGCGTGGAATAGTTATTTTGGGCTAAGACGCAGCGGAAGCTCTCAAAAGGAATAAATACCCCGATTTTAAAACATTTTTCATTTGTGCTCCGCTCCTACTTGCCTTAGCGTGATGATATATAGCCTATAACCATTCTCGATGAATGAGCTATATAACACTGAAAGAATTATTCAAATCGGACCAGTCGTTCCTGAGATTACCCCTTACAACGTCACAACGTCACAAACTTTACCTCTTTATAATATTATTATTAGTATAGATAGATTAGTTTATATTTATATAATTTTAAAGTCATATTGTCCTACAAATCTAAATTACCTAAATTAATTAATCATTTTGAAAACTTATCGACACGCAAACTAGAGGTGTCCGTAAAGTCAACTAACGATCACCATGATAATAAAAAAAACCACGTGTTGCCGAATACATTGTTTCTAAAAGGGATTGTGTTATTAAATGATATAACTGTAATAAGACGGGTCACATTTCTTGCGATTGTAAGGAAATGTGAGTTGCTCCCAAGTTTAATCCAATGTGAATGCAAATTAGTGGTAATCACACCAATAAACCAGATTCATATAGTAATTCAAATGTCTCTGAAAATATTGATCGATAAAAAAAAAAACCCAATGGAAATGTTACTTGATAAGAAATGCTCACCGCCTAGTCTAATTATGTTGATGACGATGTACTAACGGACGATCTAGATTCATTGCGAGTGGCTTGCAAGGATAGGATGGACGAGCAATCCCTTCAGAATAACGCTCCCTTGTACAATGTAACCGTTTTAAAAGTGACTAGTGACTCTGAGCACTCGACCGTATGGACGGATATGACTTCAGGAGCTTCAACCTCCAATAATATAGACAAAAAAAATCGTATGTGTTTTTATTAATATTATTATTATTTTTGTTCCTATCCAAAATAACCTTCCTTACGCGCTGGCTGGCCACCTTGTGCACCATACGGATGTCAAGCGACCAATTTTAGGTGCAGACTTTTTAAAGCATTTTATAAGCATTTAGTAGACTTAAATGAGCGTACTGTTATACGGCCTTAATAAAAGGTCTTTTTAAAAAAGGAAAATAAAATACACGTTGAATGATTAGCACAACCGTCGGACTTGAAGAATGGATCGGGACTGACTGACCGGATGGATGAGTGATTAGGATGTTGTGGGAAGATAATGATGACTGGACTGAAAAGGGGATGTGTCTGCAAAAAGGGATGCAAGGAGGGGTTATAACAGTACGTTGGTTTACCAGTTGACTAATGTTAAGGTTATCGCATCCGTTATATGTAGCGATTGTACAGCGACGATTAAAACGATTGATTTTCAAGTTAATACGCGTATAAGGTATTAATGCGCGGGGGGGGGGTAGGCCACAACACATAGTGCCAAATAGTAGTTCTCACCGGATAGAAAATATTTTCACGACTTGATATAAATAGGGCTTACCATTTTATATATATCGCACCTGAAGACATCGATAAAACCGCCATCATAACCCCGTTTCGTTTAAGTTTCCGCACATGACCTTTGGGTTGAGAGCCACAGCTCAAACATTCGAGAGATTTAAGGACACAGTAATTTTAAACGGTTTAAATTTTTTATATAATTTTGTCGATGACGATCATAATTGATTCTGACGAAGCAGAACAACAGGCTTAAATGTGGTATATCTATTAATTTAAATAAATGTAAGTTATGATTAGAAAAGTTAGAATATTTAGGCTATGCAGTGTCTACGCAGAGAATTCGATCATTCGGCGAGAAAGTCAGAGCAGTTCAAGATTTTTCTAAACTGGAGACATCGAACACCTCAGGCGATTTTTAGGTATGTTAAACTATTACCGATTGCATACACCGAAGACGGTGGAATCTCAGTCAGGATTAAACAGTTACCTGCATAATACAAAAAAGAGAGACAAAACAAAGGTCGTGTGTACGCGAAATAAGCGTTCGAGCGATGTAAACTTAGCTTACAGAAAGCGGTTACATTGTTTCACCCGCTACGCAACGTGCCCTTGTCTCTGATGAGTGACACGTCTGGCTCTAGTATGGGAGCAGTACTTCTACAAAAGGTAAAAGTAATGTATTTTAAACCGTTAGGATACTTTTCTACAAAAATATAACACACATAATAGAGAATTAATGGGCGATATTTTTGGCTATGAGGTATTTCAGAAACGCGTATAAAGGCCAATCTCTGACAATTGTTACGGATTATAAGCCTTTGATGTACTCTTTTACCAAGAGTAATAGTCAAAAGTGTTTTACATTTTTGAAAACTGTCTATGTAGTCCGAGTCTAGTGTAATCTTCCTGCCTTTTTTTAAACACGTTGTCAGGGGCTTAGTAATTTGTGCAAAATCTGGTATGAATTTTCTGTAGTAGCCTACAAGTCCTAAAAATTTTATTATTTCTTATTATTATTTCTTTATTTGTTTTGGGTAGGAGATAATTTTGAATTGCTAAAATTTTATCAGGGTTGGATTTTATGCCTTCCCTACTTATGATATGACCTAAATATGTTTCCAATTTTAGGAACTCTGATTTGTCTAACTGAATTTTGAAGTTGGATTCTAGTAATCTGTTAAATACCTTCTCAAGGTAAACCATGTGTTCCTGTAGTGATGTACTAAAGAATATTATGTCATCAAGATACACAAGGCATATAACGTTTTGTAAATCTCTTAAGACGTTATCCATAACTCTTTGAAAAGTGGAAAGAGAATTTTTGAGTCCCATGGGCATTCTTAAAAGTTCGAAATGCCCATTTTCTACATTAAATGCAGTTTTGGGGATGTCATCAGGGTGCATTTCAACCTGATAAAATCCAGATGCCAGATGACGTGTTGTAAAATACTGACATTTATCTAGTACATCGGTAATATTAGGTGTGGGGTATTTATCATCTATGGTTTTTTCATTTACTTTTCGAAAATCAACTACTATACGCCATTTTTGCTTTCCTGAAGCATCGGCCTTTTTCGGTACCACCCAAATAGGCGAGCTCCAGGCTGACTCTGAAGGTCTAATAATCCCTTGAGTCAACATTTTTTCAATTTGACTCCTAACCTCTTCCCTGTGTATAAAAGGATAGCGGTAGCTTTTTGTGTGTACTGGTATTTCGTCTACGGTTCTAATACGGTGTTTTATTTTATTAGTGAATGTTAATGATTCTCCTTCGATATAAAATACATCTGAATATTTTGAACAAAGAGTTATTAAGTTACTTTTTTCCTCGATGTTCAAATGGTCCATTCTCAGCTGTGCAACGACTTCTTTAGCACGAGAATCATTACTATCTACGCAATCCATGTTAAATAAATCTGCGAGCACCGGGTAATCTAAAGAGAATACTACGTCATTATCGGTGGGGTTTTCAATTTCCAATATACCTCTACTTTGAACCACAGTCGTTATGCACTCATGAAGTATGCAATTACATGTTACTTGTTCAGGAATGTAAACGTTATCTTCAGGAGCATTGATTGGCACTCGAACAATTTTTGAACTGTGTGCCGGAATTATATCCTCATAAAAATTAACATTTCGCGAGTTATATAATTTAATTGAATTTACTGCTGATTTTGTAATTAAAATTAATTTTTTTAAATCTATTTTTGACTCCCATTCTGTTAATAAATCTAAACCAATTAACCCGTCAAAATGATCATGGAAACGATAAACAAAAAATTTTATCGGGGTTTTTCCGCCAAATTCTAAGAAACACGGAATTGTTATAGAATATTTATTTCTTGTAACGGCGTGTACATTTGTGACTTCAAAAGGATCATAGTTTAAACTGATATTTGAATAAAATTTTTCGACTGCTTCCGGACTTATAAAGGACTGGTTTGCTCCCGTATCGATGAGAAGTTTGAGCGGAGGGTTAAGAATTTGTATATACGGCAATTGTCTTTGGGTTTGAAGGTTAATCTCTATTTTGGTTTGTCTAATATGGGGCTCTTCTGAAAATTTTCATTACTAGTGGATGGTCGCGGGTCCTCAATCACATTGTCATCATTAGTATGTTCGTATGACTGAGGACTATAATAATCTATACACTCATAAGTAGGTACATAGTCATAGTCTGAACTAAAATAGTCCGGTTCGTAACTGTAGTCTGTATAGTAGTCAGTATAGTCATCACCCGAACACTCGTTAAAATTCATTTCCCGACTTTTCAAATAATTTGTGGGTGGTGGATTACCATGTTTCATATAATCATGTCCTCTAAGTGGTAGAGGCTTAGGGGTAAAATGTTGTATCCCACTCATAGGCTGAGGGCTATTATTTTGAAAGGGCTGACGAGGCTTTAATCGGAACATATTACTTCGCGGATTATAGTTTGGTGGTGGTGCCCTGAACATTTGTTGAGTACGTGACGGTCCTCTAAACTGAGGGACCTGTGGTGTCCAAATCGGCACAGGTTTATATGACTGTGAGGTCGTATTAGCTATATACGGTGACTGCATCGTCATTTGACGCGGTGGTGGTATAAAATTTCGTGGTGCTAAAAATTCACTATTGCTATTATAGGAACTGACCTGGGTCTGACTCGGCACCTTCCTTTCAGGAAGCTGCTCAGTACGCTGCTGCAGTTATAAGGTGTTCACCTCCTCGTGAACAAATTCTGTAGCCTTCGCACCGTACCTCGTGGTGGCCTAGCTACTATGGGTAAAAAAAGAAAAACGATACGGTAAATCTGTTCAATGCTTAATTTGGGCTGCAGCAAGTACAATGCACCACGTACCTTGGACTGCTCCAACACCTCGATGGTCCACCAATACAGAGTGCCACAATGCGATCGAAAAACACTGTGATAAAATCCGATTTTTGCACGTGTAACAGTTTTCACACACACCCGATGTTGTCGCTCCAATACTTAACGAGTAAGTGACACATGACAGCTGCTGTCAGCTGCGTTTTACTACTGCATCAAGTATTGAACATTATCGATAATGAAACAAATTCTAATACCTTTTCAATAGTATCAGGTCGCATGCAACGGATACGAGATTCCAAGTGGTCACGCAGTCCACGTAAATAGGATTGAAGTGTTAATTTTTTATATAAAAGGCGTTTAGACTCGATGGTACTCGGGACCGTTTCATGCAAACTAACGTATGTCATTATGGTACTAAAAAGATTTTGGCAAATTTCGTAAAATTCTTGAGGGCTTAATGACCCTTGGTTCAGTAGCGCGAGATCGTTATATAACGAAGTTTCATCACGCTGATCGGCAAAATTATTAACCAAGGCAGATCGGATGCCCTGCCATGTCTCTGGTATGCCGTTTGCATTTATTAAGCGAGCGGCGGGCCCTACAATCTTATTTAAAATGCCATTCAATAACGATAAATTACTTAGTTCATAACCATCACCATCCTTCATATATTGTAAAACTAATTGGTCACATAACTTAATAAATCTAGTAAGCACATTCGAGTTCCCGTCAAATTCGGGTAATAATCGAAGGGCTTTATATATTTGATCTATCATAACTTCTACCATTTTTATTTCACTATTAATTAAAACACTATAATTATTTTCTAACTCTCTGAATGAGTCTAAAAAATTTGTACGATTAAACCTACTTGTATCTAACCTAGGGGACCGAGATTGCCTTGGATGGAAAATCTTGGTGAATAAAATTAACACTTATAGGAAAAGGAAAAATTGCAAATCCAGATAGAAACTAAGTACTTACATGTACATTCTGGTATCTGCCGGATCGATTTTCAGATCGCTCACGGACGACGCTCCCGCGTAGATTCGTAATCCCGCGTTCTATTTGTACGAGATCCTACCGACTGCGCCAATTATGTGGGGCGCGTCCGCGAGATTGAAAAAAATGCACTTTTAATAATAAATATTTAATATCAAAGAATACACTTTTACTTATATTAACTTTAACATTAAAAGGTAACTATTGTTCGAGGTATGAACTAATAGCTACGTACTAAACCTAGAAGAAGTCACTACCGTTCGAAGTCTGAACCGAGAGTGTCTTTAACTCCGATATAATGTATAAGGTGAGCCTCACGATCCCCGGGTGGTGACGAGGGTTCAATTCCCCGTACTTGTCGCCTCATGTCGCGTGATGTGCAGGTGGCCGATGTGTCGCAATGGTTACAAGTAAACGGTGAATATTATGTCGCAACTTGGCTGTTACCGTGTGGTATGATGGTGTAACAAACCTAACCTCTACTCGTTTGTGACAGTGTTTTATATTGAAGATGTAACAACATATGGAGATATAACGTAACATCAATTTATATTATAATACATTTCATAACGATAAATATATTTCCTATTTCAGGGGTCCTAATAACAAAGGCGGCAAAGTCCAGTTAAAGTAATTTTACGTCATATACAAAAAACTAATAACATTTAAAGTATACTACATATTTACTGTTATAATGTAAAATTAAGATACCGTTTCGTTTAAAGCTGTATTTTATTGCTAAAAGAAGTTAGTTGAATAGAAAACTGAAATAATGTAATGGACTTTGCCACATTTATTAGTAAAGCAAGGACTTTTCCGTTTTTGCTATGAATAGTTAAGCACATTGCCATACTTGTTAGACTATAATGTTGATAGTTAACTGTCAAGGTTATAAAAAAAAACATATTTTTTTATTGAAATGTTTTATTTTACTTCGATAAACCAACGAAATTAAAAAATACCGAAAATAACCGTTATCAGGCCATCAATGCAGTGTTCCCCGTGCGAGACTCACAATAATTATTTTCTTCATTGTCTATATTATTAATGTGTGTAATATGTTTATTGATAGTATTTTTGTAGTAACTCAATTCGTTAATATCTTGCCAACATGATCAAATTACAAATATAAAATTGCCTACTATAGTAGGTGGACTGATCGGGCAATTTAGGTAACGGTTGATTTTTCTGGCAGTGAAAGGAAAAGTGATCACTCCTTCAGGCTTTGATTTTAAAACATCATAAAAAGCTTTTGCTCAAAACGAATGTACTCGTTATAAAGTCAACAATTCCATCTTTTTTCCTATATCGGTCTGAATCTTATTTTGTTCTTGGAATTGTAGGCATGATGAACAAATATCAGTTTTTGGTGATCCAAATCCAAGATTAAACTCAGTATTAAATATAGCCTTTCGGAAAAGTGCTTTCGTAGCAATAGGCTGAATATCTCGTTCTTTGTACATCTTATACAGTTTACAGATATTTAATTTTGCGGGTAAATAATGTCGAACAGATGTGGTATCACGGCAGTAATGAGGTTCTGAGCAATTCAATGACTGAATAAAAGCTTTAATCCCGTTACTATTTTCTATCGTGCACTAGCGTCCTGTCTTGGCCTTGTTCTACTATAAGAATAGCTTATTATATTTATTTTCTAGGTATTCCTGAAAAGTTTCAACTCGATAGAATCGGTACCTATGGCGTAAAAGAAAAACAAACATCCATACATCAATCTAAACTTTTGCATTTATAATATGTATCTATTAATAAAAGATTGATAATAGAATATTATTCTTTAATAAACATATAAATTAAAAAGTTTTGGGGCGAAGAATAAAAATTCAATTATCATTATATTTAAACGCTACATTTAATGTTGTCTTTCAATTATTATTTTAAAGTGCATATGGAAAAATAATTTGAGTGGACAACCCTAAAGAAATTACTGACCTTAATTTCTTTGTCTTATTTTGTTTCCAGTTTTCTGGATTTGCGGCTCTTCTCCTGGCTTTACTTTTAGGCACAACTTTAGGTCGGCACTCCGTCTTCACTTTATCACCTATTTATATAAAATAATACATTTAAATGCTTATAATTTAAAAAAATATTAAAACATGTAAAAAAGAAGAATGGTAATTTCGCCTGTGTATTGATTACCGAAAATTAAATAAAAAGATTATTAATGAAAGATCTCCGCTGCCACTTATTGAAGACCAAATAGATAGATCTTTTAGATGCCAATATGTTTACATCACTTGATTTACAAAACGGATTTCTTCATGTTAATGTAAGTAAAGACAGCCAGAAGTATACATCATTTGTTAAACCTCGAGATCAGTATGAATTTTTGAAAATGCCTTTTGGTTTGTGTACTGCACCCTCTGTATTTCAAAGATTTGTGAATGATGTTTTCCAAGACCTGATTTTAGACGGTACAGTGTTGACCTATCGTGATAATTTGATTTTACATTTTAAATCTCCATAAAAAGGATTTGAGAAATTGGGAAAAACTTTCAAAAGATTAGAAGAATATGGTTTATTATTTAACTGGGAAAAACGTTATTTTATGATGAGAGAGATAAACTATCTTGGATACATTATTTCTGAGGGTGAAATACCTACATCAAAGGAGAAAATAACTGCTGTCGCGAATTATCAAGTACCACAGAATATTAAATCACTTCAATCTTGTCTAGGACTTACTGGATACTTCAGAAAATTCATTAAGAATTATTCTATTATAGCGAAACCTTTAACCGGCCTTTTGAAGAAAGGTACAATTTTCAATTTTGACCTGGAGTGTGAAAGAGCTTTTGAGGAATTGAATAGCATTCTCTGTCAGTCTCCTGTGCTAAAGATTTATGATCCTAATTTAGAAACAAAACTTCACATGGATGCTAGTGCTGAAGGATATGGAGCTGTAATTTCGCAAAGAAGTACACAAGATAATCAGATGCACACAATTCAATATATGAGTAAGAAGACATCACCTGCAGAGAAGAAATATCACAGTTATTACCTAGAAATTATGGCCATTGTCGACGCTATAAAAAAATGTAGAGTATACTTACTAGGACTGAAATTCAAAATTGTTACAAACTGCTCTGCTCTATTACACTACAGAAAAGAGAGTACCGAGTACCACCGAGAGTAGCACGTTGGGCATTAATGCTTGAAGAGTATGATTATGTTATTGAACACTGACCAGGAAGTAGAATGAAACATGCTGATGCTCTTAGTAGACAACCTATGATAAATGTTCTTATATTTACCGATACTACAGCCCGGTTATGAAAAGCACAAGAAGATGATCTGAAAATAAAACTAATAAAAAGAGTGGTGGATAGAGAACCTTATGATGATTACCTTATTGAAAGTGGAAGATTAGATATGGGAAAAAATTAATTATTGTACCGAAGAAAATGCAAAATGAAATAATACGTAAAAATCATGAGAAGTGACATATTAATGTTACTAAAACTGAAGACCTAATAAGCAGAGACTATTACGTTCATAATCTAAAAGAGATTATTCAGTATCTTCAAGAAGAAAACAGAAGAAAACGAAAAATGCCTACAAACTATGATATTGGAGACCTTGTTGCTATTAAAGAACCCAGTTTGTCCAGGATCATAAACTACATCCAAAATGTCCATGGTCCATATGAAGTTATGAAAAGAAAGAGAAACGATCTTTACGACCTTAAGAAGCTCGGTCATGGCGAAGGGTCCCATCATACGAACAGCTCAGTAGATACGATGAAACCACGGACTGGAAATTTGGTTGATGATGACAGCTCATCTGGGGGTGATCGTAATGATCCTTCTTCCCCTGAGCCAGGGCCTTCAACTTCAAAAACTTGAAAGAAATCCTGGAATTTTACCCGTTAAAGAAGGGCAAGCGTATAAACAGGAAGATAAGTGGCTTATAGTAAAGAGATTCGACTTAGACATTTTAGAGAATGATTTTAGGTTAAATACTCAAACATTTAAAAATTTTAGGGACACATAAACCATACACGAATTCCTAGGCATAAAAACACAAGTAGAATATTTAACCCTTATTAGCCTAGAGTTTCAATTTTAATACCAATCTTTTAAACCGAATGTTCACATTACTATTAGTTTTTTTTATAGGTTGGCTGTACGTATTTTACTGTTGTATAATATTCTTTCCAACGAAATTAAAAAAAAAATCAAATGTCATTATTGTATTATTTTATCTATGACATGTACAATGTGACATGAACAAGTAAACACATTTTACTAAAAGTTTTGTTGAATACAAATTTGATATATTTTCTTCTTCTGAAGAATATAAATACTTTTGAGGTAAGTGAATATATTATTTTCGCTATGATATAATTATTTTTTGCGAGTGCATGTTTCACTTGAAGAAACTAGTGCTATTTTTGTGACTATCAATTTTGGAGAGTATCAATTTTGATATTTCAGGCATTCCGCCCTACATAAAACCTACCTACTAATTCTTTAGCTATAAAAACTTTTTAAACTTCCGATTCATTATTTTTCTGCATAGCTTGTTGTTGGGATTACTTTTATTTTTATTTTATTATAGAAATTTATCAAAAATGCGACCAGAAGAGATTGAGAGTATATTGAAGCGGTTAGAAAATGGCGAAATTTCGGAAGACGATTCCACCGACAATGAAAATGACATAGACTATTATTCGAGCCAAAGAGATCGTCTGATGGAGCTAGAAGATGAAGAGGATGTAGGTAATTTTCCCACTAACCCAAACTTGGATGCAGATTCACCTGCAGCAAACGTAGATACCGACATGCAACATAATTTAGAGACTGTAGAACGAAGCCCAACTCCTACAACCAGCCTCCTACAAGCAGCCAGAACAACCTGCAAACTGCACATTTCAACTCTAGAAACTTAGTGTGGAGAGTAAAGAATATGGACATAGTCCAAAATGCTTTCCAGTTTGCTGGAAACACTGAGTATTCACAAGAAATTATGAACTTAGACACTCCTATTCAGTTTTTTTCTTATTTTTTCGGTGAAGAAATTTTGAGATTTCTAGTGGACGAGTTAAATAAATATGCCTTCCAAAAGAATCCCAACTTTACAGAACCTGTAACTGTCTTAGAATTACGTAAATTTATTGGAATTCTTATTTTTACTAGTGTATATCATTATCCTATTGTCAGGTCATACTGGTCAAACATTACAAAGTTTGAACCCATAGCACAAACAATGAATCGCAACAGATTTGATAAAATTCGACAAATTTTTCACATGAATGACGACTCTAAACATTTGCCCATTGATCATCCTCAGCACGACCGACTGCATAAAGTAAGACCAGTGATAGACTATTTGAACAAGAAATTTATTACTGTACCATTTGAGCATCGTCTATCGTTAGACCGGCAAATGTGTTCAACTAAAATTAAACATTTTATGAAACAATACTTACCCAACAAGCCCCATAAGTGGCGATTCAAATTATACGTTTTATGCTCTCTGTCTGGGTATGCCTACAGTTTTGAGATTTACTCAGGAGCTAAGGACATAGACCGTTTACCTGGCGAACCAGACCTCGGAGCTGTATCGAATACAGTTATTCGATTGTTACGACCAGTACCAAGGCACGACAATCATATAACTTATTTTGACAATTTTTATACGAATATTCCTCTGCTACATTACTTGACCAACGAAGGTATTTATTGTCTTGGAACAGTACAGAGAAACAGGCTTGGAAAGTCGTGCAAGTTGCCGGAGAAACGGGAAATTATGAAGTCTAACGTACCCAGAGGAACATATCACGAAAATGTGGCCTCTCACGAAGGCCACGAATTTTCGGCCACAAGTTGGAAAGACAAAAAACAAGTACTATTACTTTCCACGTATGTTGGCGCTGAACCAGCGGATACTATAACCCGCTACGAAAAAAAACTAAAGGACAATGTTCAAGTATCATGTCCTCGGGTCATAAAAGAATATAATGCACACATGGGCGGCGTTGATTTGATGGATAGCTTCATTGGTCGATATCGCATCCGCATAAAGTCGAGAAAGTGGACAACGAGGCTCTTCTACCACTTGTTAGACATGACTGTCATCAATGCTTGGGTACTATACAAAAAGGTAAACACAATGAAAGGAAAACTTCAGAAGAATATTATGAAGTTAGCAGATTTTAGAACTGAGCTTGCCGATACTTAATGTAGATATCAAAGTCACTCGAAAAATAAAAGGGGAAGACCCAGTACCAACAGTCGACAAGACACTACAGTACCTTCTAAAATACCCCGGACAGGTGTACAAGTACTACCCTCTACTGACGTGCGTTGCGATTGTATTGGTCATGAAAAAATATTTATGGATTCTAGAAATAAGTGTAAATTTAATAATCGTAGGAAACTTACCTCCTGGTTCTGTAAAAAGTGTAAAGTGTCGTTATGCGATAATAAAAACAATCAATGTTTCGCATTATTTCATGCATAGGTATATCTGATTTTTTTATGGCATTAATGCCTGAAGTATCAAAATTGATACCTGTTTTTTTTTTCTAAATAAATATGTAAAATAAATATTGTGATTTTTTTAAGCTATTTTTTCCTTCATCTAGACCCTCAAGCAAACACAGTAATATTTTTAAATAAATCACTTTCGTAAATAAGGCTACTAAAGGTTAAACAATATCACAAACTCCAAACTTCGACAATTGATTCCGTCACACAGAATAAAAAGGGGCCTGATCAATCCTCTTGGATCATTAATTAAATCTATTTCAGGAAACCTAGATTATCAAGATGCGATCCGTTATAATAAAGAAATTTCTATGATTGTTTCTAAAAAAATTGCATTAGACAAAAAGATAACTGTAGTCACTAAAATGTTGGACAACTCTATGAATAATACCGAAACTATTAACGATAATATGGCAATTTTAGACCAAATGCTAAAAAGAGTTGAGGAGCTCATAAAAGCAAAAAATAATAAAGAAAATTATTGCTTATATCTCACTTACGTTATTAATACATTTGATACCTTTATGAGCACCTTTAGAACCATACATAATAACAATACATAATGTTAAATGAAATAGAAACAGTATTAGCCTTTACTAAGGTTTCCGTATTAC
>MNPI01020004.1:0-64191 GCA_015888305.1 Antheraea pernyi | reverse complement strand
CATTTACCATCAGATAATATTGTGGACAAACGCTAAAACCTATAGAGAATTAAAAAAAACAAACGGAAATAATTTACACCGAGGTTCGGTTACTTTGGCACTCTTCGCATGCCTTCTGGGCTCGCCACCATACCTCGTGAAAGTGTCCAGACTCTTCAGATCAAGAAGTTAGTCTGTTGGTACGAAAGAAGGTCTACTTCCTTACAATTCATTTTATATAATAGGTTAGCGAAATTACTGCATAATACCTACCTAAAGAAAAGTACAGTGCAGTATAAAAACAAAGGCAGCCACTGGGGGCCGCAGTCCGGTGAAGCTGTTAAGACCTTGCTAGGTCAATAGCGTAGTCAATTCGAAAAAAAAAGGCAGCCACTGGTGAGAAATACCTTTTAATTTGTGATTTAAATTGGGAAAACACAATATCCAAGAAACTACCCACAGTACGGCAAACATAACAATTTTACAAACTTCTTTGTATTTACTCTCTTGTGTTAAAATAGCGAAATAATCTCCTTTGTATCACGTAACATGTTGATCTGTACGGCAAACATAACAATTTTACAAACTTCTTTGTATTTACTCTCTTGTGTTAAAAATAGCAAAATAATCTCCTTTGTATCACGTAACATGTGGATCTTTCCCCAGTGTACAGTGATCCCTCTTGATAGATTACAAACCTAAGAAGAAAAGCCATAGTTATCCAGTTAAACTGCAAAAAATGGAGCAAGTTATAATGGATACACTAAAGGTATAAAGAAATGCCTAATGCAGTTCATATACAAAAACTACAAGAAAAAGAAAAATTCGTAGTTGTTTTTTGAAATACTTTATTTATGATTTAAAGTAAATATACTCTTATATTTTAGTTATTAAATAATTTAAAAAAAAACACAACCGGAAAAAGGTCCCATAACTAATAGTTCCAAAGCCGAATAAAAAACAAAAGCTTTCGAATTTATAAAACAAACGTTCTATTTACACCGAGGCCAGAGGAATTTATAGAAATCATCCTCAAAGGCATTCATGACAGAGAATGTCTGAAAAAGTATAAAAGTGTGATTTTGAACACAGGCGTACTTTGTATTGTAAAATTCATTTATTCCTTTGTAGTAGCACGTCCAAGTAATTGCACTACCCCTTACGTTCATTCAAATACAACGCAAAAACAACGATGACCATCGAGCGATTAACAATCCATTGAAGGTTGCCGTGCCGCTATTATGTTGGCCTACAAATCTTTTGATTGCTGGATATTCAGTAGAGAATCCCGAAACACGACAAATCAACAGTCACTGTAACTAATTTACGACCTTATTATATGATGATCGCCATCAAGATTGACAAAATTTCCGTGTCCTGTTTTTAGTTTATAAATTATTATTTTAAGTTTAATGTTACATACATTCAATGAATTTTACTTATAAAATCGGCGAAAATTACCGACCCTCTGATCAATTTTCTATGATTGCTGCCATCTAGGGAATAAACCGCGAACTATTTTAATAATCTTATTTTGGTTTAATTATAAATATTTGAATTATATAATAAAACCCCTAAGGGGGTGAAAAATCGTTCATTTGATTTTCATCCACTTCATATTTGTGTATTTTCGTGAAATTGGAACCGATTTATTATACCCATTAGAAACCAGATACACACATCAAAGATATTACAAATTTTACCATTTATATTAATTAATTTCTAAGTATTTACTCAAACAAAGTGCGTAGGTAAGTAAACTTTTTTTTGTTGTTGATGACATGCTGGCTGGTTGTAAAAAAAAATTGATTATGTTTTGTTTTTTCATAAAATTCAAATGACTGCGAATTTAAAAAACCTTGACAAATTATATACCTAAACCTTGTTTATGAATCACTTTACCTACTGGTGAAAACTGTATGAAAATCCGTTCAGTAGTTTTTGAGTGTATCGCGAACAGACAGAGAAATAGACGTGGCAAAGGACTTTGTTTTATAATATATAGTGATTAGTAGACTAACTTACGAGTCAGTGTCTGATTGATATATATATGACAATAGACCTTCGAGGACGGGCGGCTATATTCGCTCCCACACAATCTCCGCGTCCTCTCCTCGCTGCGACACAAGCGTAGCGTAACCCTCGAGCTGTCAGCTTGTGCCATACAGTAACCCTCGCTACCTCACAACACACACAACAATGCGCTTATACCTATGTACTTACCTGCATTTTTTGCTATTGTGACTACTTACATGTCACACAATCTAAATCCATATAGTGTATAGTTAATTAACTCGAATAAATTGTTAGATTAAATTCAGAGAATTACATTTACGTAATATTACGCGATGACGGCTCAGTTGGCAGCGTTGATAGTAAGGTTTTTTCTAAGACCACCTCACTAGCCTTGTTATCCTCAAATTGAAAATTTGTAGGTAAGCACCTGGTTGTGTATTGAAAGCACTTGAGAGCCAGCCCCCTTTAGGGTTAGCATGTTAACCATCCTAGACCATATTGACATTTACCATCAGATAATATTGTGGACAAACGCTAAAACCTATAGAGAATTAAAAAAAACAAACGGAAATAATTTACACCGAGGTTCGGTTACTTTGGCACTCTTCGCATGCCTTCTGGGCTCGCCACCATACCTCGTGAAAGTGTCCAGACTCTTCAGATCAAGAAGTTAGTCTGTTGGTACGAAAGAAGGTCTACTTCCTTACAATTCATTTTATATAATAGGTTAGCGAAATTACTGCATAATACCTACCTAAAGAAAAGTACAGTGCAGTATAAAAACAAAGGCAGCCACTGGGGGCCGCAGTCCGGTGAAGCTGTTAAGACCTTGCTAGGTCAATAGCGTAGTCAATTCGAAAAAAAAAGGCAGCCACTGGTGAGAAATACCTTTTAATTTGTGATTTAAATTGGGAAAACAAAATATCCAAGAAACTACCCACAGTACGGCAAACATAACAATTTTACAAACTTCTTTGTATTTACTCTCTTGTGTTAAAATAGCGAAATAATCTCCTTTGTATCACGTAACATGTTGATCTTTCCCCAGTGTACAGTGATCCCTCTTGATGGATTACAAACCTAAGAAGAAAAGCCATAGATACCTATGCAGTTAAACTGCAAAAAATGGAGCAAGTTATAATAGACACACTAAAGGAATAAATAAATGCATTAATAATGCAGTTCATATACAAAAACCACAAGAAAAAAGAAAACTTCGTATTTGTTTTTCAAATACTTTATTTATGATTTAAAGTAAATATACTCTTATATTTTAGTTATTAAATAATTTAAAAAAAAACACAACCGGAAAAAGGTCCCATAACTAATAGTTCCAAAGCCGAATAAAAAACAAAAGCTTTCGAATTTATAAAACAAACGTTCTATTTACACCGAGGCCAGAGGAATTTATAGAAATCATCCTCAAAGGCATTCATGACAGAGAATGTCTGAAAAAGTATAAAAGTGTGATTTTGAACGCAGGCGTATTTTGTATTGTAAAATTCATTTATTCCTTTGTAGTAGCACGTCAAAGTAATTGCACTACCCCATTGTAAATGTTCATTCAAATACAACGCAAAAACAACGATGACCATCGAGCGATTAACAATCCATTGAAGGTTGCCGTGCCGCTATTATGTTGGCCTACAAATCTTTTGATTGCTGGATATTCAGTAGAGAATCCCGAAACACGACAAATCAACAGTCACTGTAACTAATTTACGACCTTATTATATGATGATCGCCATCAAGATTGACAAAATTTCCGTGTCCTGTTTTTAGTTTATAAATTATTATTTTAAGTTTAATGTTACATACATTCAATGAATTTTACTTATAAAATCGGCGAAAATACCGACCCTCTGATCAATTTTCTATGATTGCTGCCATCTAGGGAATAAACGGCGAACTATTTTAATAATCGTATTTTGGTTTAATTATAAATATATGAATTTATTTTTAGAAATAAAATTGATATCCCTAGTCTATCCAATATATAGATGACTATTTTGAAACTGTTTTTATATTAAAAGCACAACAACTAGGTCGGAAGCATCACAAGATAAATTGATAATAAGAGTCCATCACGTCCGCAACCAACTCGATATCACAGAAACCTTTCAGTTCTCGCCATTTAAAGCCATTAAGCGTACGTCTACGTGATATACGATACCTTTACCCTTGTTATAGAACAATGGAATATTATAATGACTGTATTTTTATATAAAATCTTCAGTACAGTGGATGCGATATCACGACGATCGAAAGAGCACATTTGGTCAAAACTTTAGAGGATGTATATATATAAAAAGTTACTAAGATTTGGCATTTACGATTTATATGTGAGTCAGAGAGTCTGTAGCGTGCTGGCCAATTACATTGTCTCTGGCCTTTTTGAAATAGAACGATATATTCGATGTGACAGACTGATATACATTTTTCCTCAACATACAAGGCCATAATTAAAAGTTTCGATTGCAAAATCAGTGTTTAATTTATTACATATATATAATATTGAATACGCCCCAAAAAGTCGTTGTAACATCAAAGTCTGTTAAATGCCTTACGTGGTAGAGCCACGCTGAAGCTATTACTACTTTCAGCATGAATGGGTCGGCTCGTCTGGGGTAGTACCACCCTCTCACAGTAAACCAACGTGAAGTAACAATGCTTGCATTGTTGTGTTTCATTCGGTCAGTCAGTGAGAACGCCGGAGGCCCAACTCCTCTCCCCCTAACCTCTTCCCCACCCACTCCCCCTTCTCCCAAACACAGGCTGGCAACGCACTTGCGACTCCTCTGGTATTGCGAGTGTCTATGGACGGTGGTGATTACTTAACACCAGGTGACCCACCTGTTCGTTTGCCTACTATGACATAAAAAAAAGAAGACATTAATGATCGCCGGGAATACACTTATGATATTTCGTTCAAGCAGTGATGTTGACTACATCACTTTTATGACAATATTATAGAAAGAATGAACGGATGACAGTTTAGTGGTAAGCGTTTTCGGGTATCGCGTCGATCGACCTTAGTTCAAATCCTCACGAATTAACCGGAACTTTCAGTCAAGGAGATAAATGACGGTGGAAGAGTCTTTTTTTTAATTCGGAAAATCTGTTACCAAGCAACTATAAATATGTTGCTATAGCTGCATCTGAAAGCCAGTACTTCTTGATTTAGTGTGTTCATCATGTTATACCACATTGTCATTTAACGTCAGAGGTGACTGTTAACCTAGAACCTGAAAAGCTAGATTTCGTAAAAAACCGGCACAATCTAAATACTAGAAGTTGTGACAAACTGGTTGTCCCACGTTTTAGACTGAATAAAACCGGTAATAGTTTTTTGGGAAATAGTGTTAGATTTTACAACAAAGTCTCAAAGGATATTACCGATTTGCCGGATTGCGAATTTAAGCGCCATGTCAAGCGGGTTTTGGTGTAAAAAGGCTATTATAGAGTGGATCAATATGTGAACGATGGTGATGTCTGGAATTGACTCATCTCTGTGCATCCATTAAAAACGTTTGTGACATTTACTATTATATAGAATATATTATTATTCTATATATTTGTTAAAAAGATAAACCAGATCGAGTTTCCGGTTCTTCTCGATGACTGGGTTGTTTTCCGAACCGGTGGTAGTTTTGACGTTCATGAATGCCTTCTTAGGGTCTAAACTGAATAAAGTGTTTTTGATTTTGGACCTTTAACACGTATAAAGTATAAAATAGTATTAATATATTATATGTTGCTGTACATACTTATCAGTGTTCTTGTATAAATTGCTTGTTATAAACAATTACATAAATAAATCGGGAATTGCATGCACTTAAGTAAGACCATCAGAATTCACTACCGTGTGATTTCCAGCAAAATTTTAACTTGAAACTACAATGTAAGTAAGAAACTACTAATAAATATCCCACCTCCATCAGATCAATTGCTGTAAAATATATAATATAAAGCACACACGTATAATTATGTAAATTAAGCATCCCACTTGCCTATAATCTACTGACAAATTAATTGACTGATTTGGATCCATTTCATTATATATAATTGCACCATAGCCTTATCAATTCAATAATGTATTATAATAATTTCATACAAATTTATTGATATCAATAATATTCAGTATGTCACAGTAGTTGAATACGTTCTTTGAGTAGAATATATCTAAAGGTTTTCTTTTGCCATAGTCAAGGACTTATGTTTATTATGTTTGAACGTACTATTCTTAGGTTTGTTAGTTCTAATAAATTTCGGGGTGTCGAATAACATCATAAGACTTGAGACATCCAAGCCAACCTCACCTATAAGTGCCCGCTGATCTATACATATAATAAGAATGTAATTCTGACGTGTCTTTAGATTTTTCTGAAAGAAATTATTGCAGGTGTCTTAGAATGAGTAATCAAATACATTTCAATCATTTTTAGTAATGTCTGTCTGTCTCTCTGTATAAACACGCATCACTGCTAAAGTACTGCGTTCATTATATCCAATAAAATCATAAAGCATATCCTGGAGTAACATTTAGTCTTAGTTTCATTAAAATCGGTTCACTCTATCAAAAGTTATTATCATTTTAATGACGATGCGACTTAAGTACGAGAAAAAAGTAGATAAGAAAATGGACTTAATACGTTAAGATGATTTTATTAATCACTGTTTTTTTACAACGGGGAAAGTAAAAGGGGGTGTAAGAGGTGTCGAATAACATCGAAGACTTGAGACATCCGAGCCAACCTCACCTGCACGTGGTGCACCCTGCTGAATAACGAACGAGGCAATGGCGAAAGTGGGGTGGTAG
The DNA here is from genome assembly GCA_015888305.1 of Antheraea pernyi. Taxonomy (NCBI): domain Eukaryota; kingdom Metazoa; phylum Arthropoda; class Insecta; order Lepidoptera; family Saturniidae; genus Antheraea; species Antheraea pernyi. The sequence continues at coordinate 57,377 of MNPI01020004.1, read as the reverse complement.
GGTTTCACAGCCTGACTGGGTCGCAACCATAATGTATATGGCGAAAAAGCCCGTCATAGTGATTCGTTTCTGCGGGTCCGCGTTTCGGGATCAGCCTGTGCATATCCAGCCCTTCGCAGGCATGACAGCGGCGACCGACGATGGATAGTGTGTCACTCGGTGGTCACTATTGTTTTTGGATTGTACTGTGCTTACCGTCAGGCACAGTGCAGTCATTTTGCCGTGCTACTATAAAAAATAAAATAGAAAACATTGAGTTCGACGCGGGAACAGGTAGTGTATAATAAAAGAATTTATTACCTTCGAAGTATATGTACATAGGATAAGAAAGAAAGTTCATTAAGACAATTTCTTACATCATTCAGTATAAGTAAAGTCTTAAATAATTCGAATTATTTCGGCTACAATTTCAACACGAAACGTATTTTTTTCCACTTCCACTTTTTTTTACAATTCAATCGGTGACTCGAGCGAAGTGTAAAATTCCCAGCACGTTTGAGTACATAGCCTCAAAGTCATAAGTCTTTGGAAACTTTCCGAAGAAAGTTAGATACGTAAGTCGACAATCCTAGGAATACCTTGTCAATAGGACAAACTTAAAGATTCTTTTCGCAAACAAAATTATCTTGATCAAGGATTATCCGTATAATCCTTCAGCCTCATAATTATTTCGCAAGAATAAATCGCTTACTGGTCGTTTCAAACACACGTTTCACATTTTATTAACCATGTAATTTTTTACATTTAATTATTATCAAAGCGAAACTAGCTTGCTAGGTCTTATGCGATGTGTTTCAACATCTGCACCGCATCGCTCACCAAACACTTACCATCAGCCAATCTGCGCACATCATGTAATACTCGAGAACGTAGATTGATCAAAAGCAAACCACAAAAAAATGACGCACAGCGAACAACCCCAGCAACGGATAATAGTTTCAAAATTCTAGCCATAACATAGAGTTACATACATATTTTTTCCTACAAGCTCAGTTGTAGGAAGATTTTGATATTAGTGTACAGAGAGCGAACATTGCCTTCATTATGACTACTAGATTATATGAATTTGGAACAGACATCGCTGGCCAGCTCCTTCACCCTCTCCGCCACCTACATTGGGACCATTATTTATTACTCACAGTACGAGGATATGGAGTACTTCAGCTATTAAGGAGATAACCGTGGACATTAATGGTGGTAGAGCCACTAAACTATTACTGGTTTCAGCATGAATGGGTCGGCTCGTCCGGGTTAGTACCAACCCTCTCATAGAAAATCGACGTGAAGTAACAGTTGTTGCGTTTCGTTCGGTCAGTGTGAGCGCCGGAGGCCCACCTCCCCTCCCCACTCCTCTCTCCTCTCCCTCTTCCTCCCCTAACCCTTCCTCCCAAGAGTGGCAACGCACTTGCGACTCCTCTGGTGTTGTTAGTGTTCATGGACGGTGGTGATCACTTAACATCAGGTGACCCACGTCACGACGTTTGTCCAACATGAACTTCGAAACTACTCAAATAATCTTCATGAAATTTGACATTTATGTATAATTTGCTCCAACTTGAGAAATAGGATGATTTATATTTCGATTAATGGCATCAATATTTTTTAATTACAAATGAAATTTTTGTTCACGTTCATTATTGTTATTAATTGTAAGTTTCGAACAGATGGCGTTTTAAATGAGTTTGTTGGTACAGAGCTGTAGGACTGATTGTTATAGATGTCTCATAGAAGGCGCCACGTTTTAATTGTGAAAATAGTTTATCATAATGTTAAATCAAAGTCTAATAACTAAGCCACAGCAACATGTGGCCGGGTCAGCCAGTATAAGTATATATGTAGCCACAATCGTAGCGTTGCGGTGATCTGAAAGACACCTTTATTACCCATTCCAACTTAACACGGATGTACTGCCAACGAGTATGAAACAAAATTTGTAAATGAAATAAAATGGTAATTTAACGTCAATCTGTTTTGGAAGATAACCCTACTTACTGTCTTTGTCTCAGTGGCTCACCCAATTTTTATATAGAAATTTTTAACCCAAATATTTCTCTTTTCAGTAGGATTTTTAATTATTTTATTTCATACAAACCTTGTAGCCGTTGATGTAGCAGCTCCGAAGTAATGCATGTACATATATTCGGCAGTTGAGTTATTTTTTTATTTATATAGGTAAAAATGACTAACCAGAAGAATACTATAAAATTATTTATCATGAAACCATGAATTTATAACAAACTTTCTTGTAACAACTTTAAATTAATTCAGTCTTCATTACTGCATCCTAAAAGCCTGACATCGAGCTAACATCTGTTAACAAAGTTCTCTAGGCAGCAGAGCAGTTTTGAAGTAACGTATGTAAACACACTCGGCAATTGACTTTTATTTATATAGATAACTAACCAGACAGCTACAGTGAAATTATTTATCGTAACAACATGAATTCTTAACAAACTTTTTTATCAAACAATTACATTAATTCAGCGTTCATTACTGCTTCCTAAAAGCCTATCATTCAGCTACCATCTCCTTATAAAGTCCTTTACAAAAGAAATTTATAAGTAATCTTCAGTAATAATCAATGAACGGGATCGAATAGATTAGAGGAGGCACTAACGCTTAAACACCGATCGTTACGATATCTCTCGGAGTTGTAATCGACAGGATTACTGTTGCAAAATTATGTAAATTCCACCGGGAATATTCGAACCCTCGATTAAACCGAATTTCACATTCAATAAAGCCTTTATCGTCTACATTAATGAAATGTCTTTATCAAAAATATACAGTTTATCATTCAATTTCGTATAATACATTTAACCTACAGTAGCTTATTGAATAAAACAACAATATATTTAATTTTTAAACTAGAACAAATAGCATAAATTGAATAACCAGCCAATACATGTTTCAAATACATAGACATTTGAAGAATAGCAAAATCGGTGAACTTCGAACATATCTTCATCTATAATAAGAATGTAAATCATATGAGACTTTACATTTTTGTGAACAAATGTTGCAGGTGTCATGAAATAAGTAATGGAATATATTTTTATATTTTTTTTAAATGTCTGTCTGTCTGATTATATGGACACGCATCATTGCTAAAGTATTGCGTGCACGATAAAACTTAAGCAAGAAAATCATAAAATATACCCTCGAGTAGCATTTAGTCTTAGTATCATTAAAATAGAATGGTAGATAAATAGATGGACTTAATACAATAGATGATTTTATTAGTTAACTTCCACGGAGATGGAGTCACGGCTACAACTAACTGTAATAAGTATAAAACTATAGACCGCGTCAAACTTTTTAACCGCTCTGAAATAGATGCGCAGAACACAAATTTAAGTTTCAGAGGACCGTAGATGAGGTAAAAGGGGAGCGGCGCTCGCCCGTGTTCGTACATCCTCCCTATTTCACTAGCCTTGACAGATGTGTCCTTTACAACTAATTGTAATAAGTATAAAACTATAGTCCGCGTCAAACTTTTTAACCGCTCTGAAATAGATGCGCAGAACACAAATTTAAGTTTCAGAGGACCGTAGATGAGGTAAAAGGGGAGCGGCGCTCGCCCGCGTTCGTACATCCTCCCTATTTCACTAGCCTTGACATATATGTCCGGTCATTACTAGTTACAGTACAGTCGCATTCAGAATAGTTTTGTTGTTAATTATATGTTATTGCTATTTTCGTTGTTTTTTATTCTTCTATATTTGTCATTATTAGAAGACCCATCTACTTCGAAAAATGATGTTTCTATGAACAGCGTTGTTTTTTTTTATTTTTGTTACGAATGATTTATTTATTATTAATGTATTTGATTCACAATGACGGTATTGTAACGCGCATAATATCTGCACAATATATACTACAAGATATATCCCACAGATATAAATAAATACGGTATAAAGGGGATCATTCAATTAAAGTAAACGATCACCCAAAACTGACAAACCAGGTTTTTTTTATATTATAGGAGGCAAACGAACGGGTCACCTGATGGTAAGTGATCACCGCCGTCCATAGACACTAGCAACAACAGGGGAGTCGCAAGTGCGTTGCCAGCCTGTGTTTAGGGGGAGAGAGGAGTGGGAAAAGGGGGAGGGGGATGAGGAGGTGGTCCTCCGGCGCTCTCACTGACCGAACGAAACGCAACAATGCAAGGACTGTTACTTCACGTCGATTTTGTATGGTGGTACTACCCCGGGCGAGCCGACCCATTCATGCTGAAACCAGTAATCGTTTCAGCGTGGCACTACCACCATTAAACATTTTCTTTGTGTTTATTCATTTAAGTCATTGGAACGATTTTTTTTCTTTCATGTTCTAAATAATTTAGAGTAATGGGCTATTTTTTCATATTTTTATTTTAATATAATACTACCATATATAAAAAGCTTAGAGAATAAATTATATTTCGAAAAAATTGCATAATTTTATTACAAAGCTTCGCATATTATTCCCTCTATTTATTGACGTCAGCGATAGCCTCTGCAATTTTTCCCTGATTTCCATAAATCATTTTAGTTGAAAACGTCGGAATAAAATCATAACAAGTGTTTACCTAAGTTATTTCTTTGCATCGTTTTTTTCATTGATTTCTCGATGCTGTCGTAGCTCTCGCGTTTTCTCGGCGCTAGACATTTTAGGTTTTTTTAAATTACTTTTGACTCGAACTTTCCCTTGATTTACGATTCCTACCATTCTAATTTTTATAGGTGCTAGAGCCACGCTGAAGCTATTAATGGTTTCAGCACGAATGAGTAGGCTCGCCCGGGGTAGTACCACCCACTTACAGAAAACCGACGTGAAGTAACAGCGCTTGCATTGTTGCGTTTCGTTCAGTTAGTAGTTAGTTCATTCCTCACTTCCCTCTCCCCAAGCATAGGCTGGCAACGCACTTGCTACTCCCCTAGTGTTGCAAGTGTCTATGAACGGTGGTGGTGATAACCTGTTCGTTTGCCTCATATGATATTAAAAAAAAACAATTCTGCACATATTTACGACTCTCATAAGACAGGATCTGTATTTTTTCCAATAGTTAATTTAATATTTTCACACATTTTTCGACCAATATTTCATTATATTGAATACTAGTAGTACAGTAGTAAAAGGGACGGAACCCCCGAATACCCACGACCGGGCCCAGTCACGGGTGCTAGGGGGTAGGAGGGGTAGGAGACTAGGGAGAGGGGAAGGGTAGAGGGTGAAGGGGAAAGGATCCGGGACGCTGGCGGGCAACACCAAACTGCACGTTTCGCCGAAGAGGGAATTTATTCGATAGACTTACAATAGTCCTTACAATTACGCGAATCGCGGTTACAGCGGTCACTGTACACGGGTACAGGTCGCAGAACAGGCAGGCCAGTAGCCACGGATCAGACCGAAAACGCGGGTTCTTCCTGGCGTAGCAGCGCTTCGATGAATCCGGCTTGAATCCGATGACTCACGGCGAACGATGAATTTTCCACGATGAGACGATGCACGATGAAATTCCGATGATCTTCTTACGATTGACACTCTGTTGTAGATGGTCTGATTAGCTAAGAACCTGCCACGATTTTACGGGGCCCCCGTCGAGCTTAAGTAGTTCGAGGCTATACCGTAATGAGAGCCGCGGTGGCTCTTACGATTTTTACTTGTTTACATCGTTATTTTTACTATGAATTTGCGATATTTTACCAAATATTTTCTTAATTACAATTATAATAATTATGTGTTATATATCAATAGATTCGTCTCGGAAGGCTCGATACAATGCAATAATTAGCTTAATTATACGATAAATACCTAAAAAGTTATACACGAAAAACATATGTTTTTACGACAAAATTCCATTTTCCTATTTTTCACTTTGGCCTTTTTTGGCCGTTTTATATACTTTCATTACTTTTTATTACTATTTTATACAATTATACATTATTTAACACGTAATTTACTCAAAAAATCCACAAGTTCTAATATTTTACGTAATATGATACAGAATGTTTACTTTTACAATTTTAAAGATTCTACGTTAATTTTTATTGCTATATATGCTTTTTAGCTTTAAACCTATTAATACAATACAATTATTACGCAATTCCTATTAATTACCATGAAAAACACAAATTAACACAAAAAATTGGGTACACTAGAATTGTCCTCACAGTGCCCTATATGGCGTCAGACCGATATTGGTATGCGCGCGCCAACACATGTCTATATTTCGCTAAATTTTACGCTGCGTCGCCAACAGTCTCCCCCCCAGTGTACGCTCCGTCGTGCACTCCATCCCGTGGACGCGACGCTGCAGGCACGATGACGATGAGACGCGAAGTAGGGCGCCTCAGGATTCCGCCTCTCGAAGTCCGGACATCCACCACTCTCGTTCTGCCGTCTGGTCCAGGGTGACACGCGATGACCTCTCCTCTAGGCCAGGTGTTGCGGGGTAGAGATGCGTCGGCGATAATCACAATATCGCCTGGCTGCGGCTGACGAGCTTCTTTCCCTTCTATTCTCCTGGGCATGAGAGTTGGCACGTATTCTCTCAGCCACCTTTTCCAAAAATGATCAGCCAAATGCTGAGTGGTCTTCCAATCTGCTTTCCCGATGAGGTTGTACTCGTTGAAGCTTCCCACAATCGCAGAGCCACATGAACGCCCGATTAGGAAGTGATTGGGCGTTAGGCTTTCCTCGTCTTCCGGATTCACGCTCAAGTGGGTGAGTGGGCGTGAATTGACCGTGTGCTCGATTTCGGTCAACAATGTGTGCAGGACTTCTTCTGGAGGGCTCCTCTCGTTCAGCACTGCGGATAGTGCGGTCTTCACCGTGCGCACCATCCGTTCCCAGGCACCTCCCATGTTGGGTGCTCCAGGTGGTATGAATTTCCAGCGTATCCCCTCTTGATTCGCTGCGTCGATTAGCTCATTCTTCTTGAGCTTTCCCATTTCTTCTCGAAGCTCGTGGTTGGCGCCGATGAAGTTGGTCCCGTTGTCGCTGTACATCACCCGCGGAGTGCCTCTCCTTGCTGACATGCGCCGCAGTGCCATGATCATGGAGCTGGTACTGAGTGATGGCACCAGCTCGAGATGCACTGCGCGCGTCGTGAGGCATGTGAAGAGCGCTCCCCATCTCTTCTCCTTTCTTCTCCCGATGGTGACGAACATGGGGCCGAAGTAGTCGACGGCCGTGCACGTGAACGGGTGCGATCCGTAGCGCAGTCGTTCCACGGGCAAGTCTCCTGTCGGCGGCATTTGCGGCTTCATCTTCCTGGTGCGGCACCATTGGCATTGGTACAGCACACGTTTCACGGCGTCGCGTAGAGATAAGATCCAATACGTCTGCCTCAACTCGTTGACGACCGTTGCATGGTTTGCGTGACAGAAGCGGCGATGGTAGCGATCGATGAGCAGACGAACCACATGATGGCGGCCGTCTAGGATCGCCAGATTTGTTGCGGAACCGTCCCATTTGAGCTTGGCGGTTCGGGCGTTTAGACGAAGGATTCCCTGGTCGTCGAGTTGAACGTCGATCTTCTTTAGGCGACTGTTTGTTTTCAGTGGTACTTCTTTCTTCAATTTTTCGATGTCCTCTCCGAAAGAGTCTTCTTGGCTGTTTCGGATGATGTGTTGTTCTGCTTTCTTCAACAATTCTTCCGGTATTGGCAACCAGTTTCTTTCTTCAATCTTCTTTTTGCAGATCTTCATTTTCTTTTCTTGTTTCCCCTTTCGATGGGGCTTCCAAGCTTCGTCGGTTTCTTTCACGGCGTTGACGGCGTGTTTCCGTCTACAATTTTCTATGAATTGGAAGACTCGTGCAGTAGCTCGCAGGAGTCTTATCCAGCTGGAGAAGCGTTCCGGTTGTGGTAGAACGCTCTCTTCTTTCTTCACGGTTGCCAGGACGGTTTCAACTTTCTTCTCCTCACCGGACGGCTCGACCCGGTGGAAGCTCTTCTGAGGCCAGTCTGTGTCTGGCCGGCGGAGGAAGTCTGGCCCGACGAACCATCGGCTGTCCTCGGCGAAGGTTCGCGGCACCTCCCGTGTGGCGATGTCGGCCGGGTTGTCCCTCGTAGGCACCCACCTCCACTCGTGTGGCTTGGAGAGGTCTTCGATCTCGGCGAGGCGATGCGCGACGAAGGGTTTGAACCGACGGGGGTCTGCCTTCAGCCACTGGAGAACTGTGCTAGAATCAGACCAGAAGTATCGCTCGGTTATTTCCATGTCTATTTCCTCCGTCAACGTCCTCGCGAGCCTTGCCCCCAGTAGTGCCGCTTGCAGTTCCAGGCGAGGGATCGTCACTGGTTTTGTCGGCGACACCCGCGCCTTCCCTGCGATGAGTGCGACGTGTACGCCATCCGCCTCTGCCCTCCAGTAGCACGCCGCTGCGTACGCTGTCTCACTGGCGTCGACGAACGTGTGCAGCTGTCCCGCTCCCGCTGCTGGTGTCAGACATCGGGGTATCTTCAAGTCTCGTAGCGCGGACAGGCTGCTGATGTATTCGAACCACTGGTGGTGCGCCTCCTCGGTGATGGTTTCGTCCCAATTTGTCCCGGCTCGCCAGATATCCTGTAACATTCTTTTTCCTTTAATTAGTAACGGTGCGACTAACCCCAATGGGTCAAAGGTCGACATTACAGCGCTCGTTACTTCGCGCTTCGTAGGCACTCGATTGCCTTCCACAATGTCTTGTGGTGCGTTACGCAGGCCACCATTAAAGGCCAATGCGTCTTCTTTTATTAGCCACCGTAGGCCGAGCGTCTTCTCCTCATTGCTTCCGATGGCAATCTCGGTCGGTGATGCTTCCCCTTGTTGCAATCCGTCCAGTACTTGTTGTTCGTTGCTAGCCCACTGTCTGAGTTCGAAGCCAGCTTCCCTGTGTATGGAGTCCACTGTCGCCGCGGTGTTGATTGCTTCCGTCGTTGTTGCGAAGCTTTGCAGGTAGTCGTCCATGTAATGGTTTCGTATGATTGCCTCGACTGCTTCGGGATGACTGGCTCGATGTTCCTCGGCGTTGCGGTTCTTCACGAAGATCGCGGTTGCGGGTGAGGAAGCTGCTCCGAAGATGACCGATGTCATCCTGTACTCCTTTGGCTTCGAAGATCGATCTTCACCTCTCCAAAGGAAGCGGAGACTGTCACGATCCTGTTCCCGTATCTTGATGCGGAGGAACATCTCCTTGATGTCGGCGACCACTGCGACTGGCCCCTGGCGGAACCTCAACAGGACCCCGAACAGAGACTGCAGTAGGTCTGGTCCCGGTAGCAGTGCGTCGTTCAAACTCTTCCCTTCGTAACGTGAGGCTGCGTCGAAGACGATGCGTATCTTCTTCTTCATAGGGTGGACCACGGCGAAATGCGGTAGGTAGAACGTTCTTCCTATCGTAGTATTGGACGGTGCCTCCTCAGCATATCCACTGTCTAGGAGATGCTGGATTTGTTTCCCATATTCACTCTTCAATGCGACGTCCCGGTCGAGCTTCTTTTCGATGCCCTTCAATCGGTGGTGAGCCAGGTTGTAGTTGTTGGGTAGTCCCTCGTTGTCCGACTTCCACAGTAGCCCCGACTCGAACCTCCCATCGGGTAGTCGCTTGGTGGTGCTCTCTAAGATCTTGAGAGCCCTATCATCCGCGTCGTTGCTGGGGCGCCGCTGCTGTATGCCGATTGATTCCAAGTCGAAATGTTGCTTCATAAGCTCCTCCATGTTGGCTTCTTCATTCGGTTGTCGGCAATGGTTCACGAACTTCACTGGCGACATGTTGTTTGCAGTACAGCAGCCGTGCAGTACCCAGCCAAGACTGGTGAGGCTGGCAACTGGTTGGTTTGGCTTCCCTTTGATGACCCTTCTTGACACGATGAGTTCCCAGTTGTCCTGCCCAATGAGTAGAGCTGGCCTCTCCTTGCTGTAGACCAGCTCGCTCATCTTCTTCAGGTGTTCACATTTTTCTATTGTTTCGATGCTGACGTGCTGCGGTGCCAGCTTGAGGTTGCAGATGGTCCGGACTCCCTTCATTGTTCGCTTGTCCCGTCGGTGAGCTCCTTTGATTTTGATGTTGATTTGTTGAGAATCTTGCTTCTCGATGAGCTTCCCCCCGACGGTCTCCAGGATGAGCAGGTCAGGCTTTCCTTTAGCCCCAATCCTGTGGGCCACCTCTTCATCCAACAGGGACACGGTGGACCCCTCATCCAGGAGTGCGAGGACGCGTGTGGAGCCGGCTGGTCCGTAGACGTCTACCGGTATCATCTTCAGGTAGACCTCCTTCCCATCAGCGGCGGCGTAGATGCTCTTGACTGCAGCATCTTCATTGTTCCTTGATGAGTCACGGTGCGTAGACCTCTCGCCCGATGACTCCGATGGCTTCTCTCTCGTAGGCGGCGGCGCGTGCCTCTCCCCTGATGGACGCGGCGCTGGCCTCTCAGGTGGCGATCGATTCGCCTCGGCGTGCAGCACGGTGTGATGCGGCTTCCCACACCTCTTGCACGGTGGTGCTCTGCAGCTGTCTCGAGAATGCCTCTGCCCGAGACACTTGAAGCAGAGCCGGTTCTTCTTCACTATTGTCCACTTCCCATCGGTGGTTGCTTCTCTAAATTTGCGACACTCCATTAGTCGATGATCACCTTCACATAATATGCAATTCCTATTATAGGAGACGCTCACCTGGGACTGGGTGGTATGTACCTGCTTCGCGTTGTTGTACCTCTTGTTCACACCGGTGGCGGCCTCTATCGGTGCGAGCGTCGACCATAGATCCGCTTCGTGTTCCAGGAACTTCCGCAGCTTCACAAGTTCAGGGTCTTCATTGTTCCCAGCGGTGTAGTCCAACCATCTACACCGTAGTAGCGGCGACAGCTTCTGGATGACGTTGCGGCTGACCTCCGGTGAGTACAGGTACTGTGGTAGCTTCAATGCGCTGATCGTAGCTACGGCGTTGCTGACACGGCTGGCGAAGAGGCAGATGTCCTTTGGTGAGTCCCCGATGCGAGGCAGCTCCTTGATGCTCTCCAATTCGGCTAGCACGAGCCGGTCCGGCTTCCCGAACCTCCTTTCCAAAGCGGCGATCACTTCCTCTGGATCGGCGGCGGCGAACATTAGACGGCGAACAGTCTCCTTTGCTGTTCCGTGTATGCAGTGGCGTAGGCGAGCCATATTCTGCACGTTGGTGAACATGGCTGCAGTATCCCGGTACGTCCTTATAAAAGGCAACCATTCTTCCGGCGCTCCAGTGAAGGCAGGCAAGTCGGCGTACTTCGACGGTGCGGCCGGTGCAGCTGATGTTCTTGATACAGTCGCGGCGATCAAGGCGTCCGCGAGTTCCTTGATGTCACTCTTCCTTGTGACTTCTTCCTCCTGTTGCTTCCTATTGGTGGTATCTTCTTTCAGATACGATGTGCTTTCGTTGACCCACTGTTCAACATGCGTGGATCGCTCCTGTTCCAATTCGTCTTCGATTTCTTCATCGGACTGGCACTGGATCATCTCCAACTCGATTTGAGCCAGGGCAGCAGCAGACCTGGCGGCTTCCAACTTCTTCATTGCTTCGAGCTCCAACATTCTTGACCTCGAAGACTTCACGGACCTGGTGGCAGCAGGGCGCGGTACCGCAGGAACGCACGGTGGAACCTCTTCCGGTCCTCCAATGTTCCCCGGTTTTGGAGCGGCGGCGGCGGCGGCGGCGGCGGCAGCAGCAGCGGCAGCAGCTCTCGACGTGGTGGGCACCGAAGCAGACGACGGTGGAACCTCTTCCGGTCCTCCAATGTTCTTCGGTGCAGGCATCTTCAAAGTATCCTGGGCCGCGGCAGCGGCAGCCGAGCGGGTGCGGACCGATGCAGACGACGGTGCAGACTTCTTCGTCGACGTAGTTGCAGCGGAGCTTGACTCGGTCGGCGTGTACAACGACCAATCGGTGGTCGAAGTTTCGTCGGATTCCCCTTTACGACCGGGTTTCGGCGAGCGTACAGTTGGCATTGTGGTGTCCCGATCCGGCTCACGAAGGACCAAAAAACTAAAAGGGACGGAACCCCCGAATACCCACGACCGGGCCCAGTCACGGGTGCTAGGGGGTAGGAGGGGTAGGAGACTAGGGAGAGGGGAAGGGTAGAGGGTGAAGGGGAAAGGATCCGGGACGCTGGCGGGCAACACCAAACTGCACGTTTCGCCGAAGGGGAATTTATTCGATAGACTTACAATAGTCCTTACAACTGACGCGAATCGCGGTTACAGCGGTCACTGTACACGGGTACAGGTCGCAGAACAGGCAGGCCAGTAGCCACGGATCAGACCGAAAACGCGGGTTCTTCCTGGCGTAGCAGCGCTTCGATGCGTAGCGACGGCTTGAATCGATGACTCACGGCGAACGATGAACCACGATGAATTTTCCACGATGAAACGATGCACGATGAATTCCGATGATCTTCTTACGATTGACACTCTGTTGTAGATGGTCTGATTAGCTAAGAACCTGCCACGATTTTACGGGGCCCCCGTCGAGCTTAAGTAGTTCGAGGCTATACCGTAATGAGAGCCGCGGTGGCTCTTACGATTTTTACTTGTTTACATCGTTATTTTTACTATGAATTTGCGATATTTTACCAAATATTTTCTTAATTACAATTATAATAATTATGTGTTATATATCAATAGATTCGTCTCGGAAGGCTCGATACAATGCAATAATTAGCTTAATTATACGATAAATACATAAAAAGTTATACACGAAAAACATATGTTTTTACGACAAAATTCCATTTTCCTATTTTTCACTTTGGCCTTTTTTGGCCGTTTTATATACTTTCATTACTTTTTATTACTATTTTATACAATTATACATTATGTAACACGTAATTTATTCAAAAAATCCCCAAGTTCTAATATTTTACGTAATATGATACAGAATGTTTACTTTTACAATTTTAAAGATTCTACGTTTATTTTTATTGCTATATATGCTTTTTAGCTTTAAACCTATTAATACAATACAATTATTACGCAATTCCTATTAATTACCATGAAAAACACAAATTAACACAAAAAATTGGGTACACTAGAATTGTCCTCACAGTGCCCTATATGGCGTCAGACCGATAATGGTATGTGCGCGCCAACACATTTTTATATTTCGCTAAATTTACGCTGCGTCGCCAACAAGTAGTATATAAAGTTGGATAGTTTTCCATTACATAAAAATGGCAATATAAAAAGCAAACCATAATCTTCAAGAACTTCGTTTTTAACCGGAACGAACAATTGTAAGGCTAAAAGAGCCCATGGTAAGCATAGTACAATCCAAAAACAATGGCGACCACTGTGTGACACACTATCCATCGCCGGTCGCCACTGTCATGCCGGCCAGTGAAAAAGTGGATATGCACATGCTGATCCCGAAACGCGACCCACAAAAGTGAATCAATATAAAGGGCTTTTTCGTTGATGTCAGGCAGGCGGCCGATCGTAAAATTAAGCCAAATCATATACCACAACATGAGAAACATGTTGTACCGACCCAACTTATGTGGGATAAGGGTAAGAAGAAGAAGAAGACTAGTAGTACAGTAGTAGTAGTGAATCAACGTACGCGTAACGCGTTCTCACGCCTCACTCATTTATAATTTATGATGAAAATATGATGAAAATACGTATTGACATGCTCTATCCATTGTGACCTAAACCACTGTAACTATTAGTGCTATAGTTTTTCATGATTAAAATCTGACGGTATTTTACAACAAGTCACTGTAATCGGCCATCGCTGTATTTAACAAGCGAAAAAGAGTTTGTATTTGTCCGGACTTATCTCCAAAAGAGCTGAATAGATTTTAACATTTTACTGTGAGATAGTGGACTTTTTACAGCAGGCTTCGTATCATTACGCTTTTCGATAAATCTAAGGGGTCATTCAAGTATTACGGAAGCACTAATGGGGGGAGGGGTGTCCATGATTTGCTTATTTTTGATAACATAGCGGTTAGGGGTCTGGATGGTGATTACGTCAGCAATATTTATTTACTTAATTAGAACAGATTTGAATATATGTACTTATATAAATGTTTACGTAATTATGGGGGGGATGGGTTAAGAACATTACTTACTTTTGTTGACCAGAGGGAGGGGCGGCCAGAAATTATAAAAATTATGCTTACATAATACTTGAATGGCACCTAAGCAATAATCATGGCATTTTTTTTTAATTCTAGAAAAGGGGCTATGCAGGAGGGGAGCTTTAGTAATATTGGGCGATCACAATAGATCAATATTGGTCGCAGTGATACAGGATAAAGTCCTGCATAGCCCCTTTTCTAGAATTAAAAAAAAATGCCATGATTATTGCTTAGGTGCCATTCAAGTATTATGTAAGCATAATTTTTATAATTTCTGGCCGCCCCTCCCTCTGGTCAACAAAAGTAAGTAATGTTCTTAACCCATCCCCCCCATAATTACGTAAACATTTATATAAGTACATATATTCAAATCTGTTCTAATTAAGTAAATAAATATTGCTGACGTAATCACCATCCAGACCCCTAACCGCTATGTTATCAAAAATAAGCAAATCATGGACACCCCTCCCCCCATTAGTGCTTCCGTAATACTTGAATGACCCCTTAGATTTATCGAAAAGCGTAATGATACGAAGCCTGCTGTAAAAAGTCCACTATCTCACAGTAAAATGTTAAAATCTATTCAGCTCTTTTGGAGATAAGTCCGGACTAATAAAAACTCTTATTCGCTTGTTAAATACAGCGATGGCCGATTAAAGTGACTTGTTATAAAAGACCGTCAGATTTTAATCATGAAAAACTATAGCACTAATAGTTACAGTGGTTTAGGTCACAATGGATAGAGCATGTCAATACGTATTTTCATCATATTTTCATCATAAATTATAAATGAGTGAGGCGTGATGTTTCTATGGAAGGCGTTGTTTATTACAAATTATTTATTTATTATGAATATATTTTATTTACAATAATGGTATTGTAACACGCATAATACCTGCACAAGATATATCCCATAGATAGAAACAAATACTGCATAAGGCGTATTATTCAATTAAAGTACGCTATCACCCAAAACTCACCAACCAGGTTATTAAATGTTATTTGGATTTAATTATAACTGACAAATACATGATGTGGCGACCTGTTTGTATTTTAGCTTTATCTATCGCTTTATCATTCAGCTCGTCCATTTCTAGTTTTTACTACTATTTAATAACCCAATAATAATTTAATTTTTATTGTTTGTTCGTTTATATCTCTATTTCTTTGCAAATATTCTATATATGTATATATCTTGTATGTATGTATACGTCTACTCAATTCATATAAACAGGTTTTCGTAAACCACCTGTCAAACCGTTTACCAGACGACACAATCGGAATGAGAGGTAAAAATAACAGCTGTTGTCTTTATAAGTTCTTTTAATAACAGAAATGAACAATATTAGAATATACTGTAGAAACTAAGATACATAAGAAAATAAACTTTTTTCTTACAAAATGAAATTTCTAAAGAAAATGTATTTATTGTGAAAGAATTTTAGATTACTTCCCGCTTGCAACATCCCTACAGCTCTTTGCATTTCATCTGCCACCAAATGACGTCACTTCATGACGTAAAGAATATCTAACAATTCGATTTTGTCGCTAACTTTATTTAAATGGTTGGTAAAATTATAAAATCAAGACTAAACGTAGCAATTAAAACGCATTTAAATTCAAATTTCGCAGTCATTTGAATTTTATGAAAAAACAAAACATAGTCAAAGTTTTTTTTACAACCAGCCAGTATGTCATCAATAACAAAAAAATTTACTTACCTACGCACTTTGTTTGAGTAAATACTTAGAAATTAATTAATATAAATGGTAAAATTTGTAATATCACACATGTTGCATAGACTTTTTTGATGTGTGTATTATTTGTACATAATAAATGAGAAGTTGAAACATTCGCCTGTTGTGGCGTTGGACTTACATCACACTTTTCTAAAACACTATTTTTCTAGTTTCTAGATACAAATCTCAGAACAATGTTTCGGAAGCTATGACATCACGTGCATAGATTTATGTTTCCGATAACGTGATAACTAAAATGAATCATCATTTATTATGCAAATTATAAAGAAGATAATATGAACAGGTAAATGATAATTATCTGATACTGATTTTTGTACTTTTTTTTTCTATATCATAGGAGGCAGACGAGCAGGTGGGTCACCTGATGTTAAGTGACCACCACCGTCCATAGACACTTGCAACACTAGAGGAGTCGCGTGCGTTGCTAGCCTGTGTTTGGGGGAAGAGGGAGTGGGGAAAAGGGGAGGGGAAGAAAGTTGGGTATCCGGCGATCTCACTGACCGAACGAAACGCAACAATGCAAGCACTGTTACTTCACGTCGGTGTTCTGTGAGAGGGTGGTACTACCCCGGGCGAGCCGATCCATTCATGCTGAAACCACATACTATTGGAAAAAAATATTCTTTTGGTGTCTACAACGCTATATTATATAACAATTTCAAATATATATAATTTTATTATACCACCGCCCGCAACTAATTTCTTTCGCTTCCCTAAACAATTTACTGGTAGATATTATTGAGATCAAGATCTCGTAACAGTATCTCATACTTAATTATAAGTTAGCTTCATAAGCATTAATCATATAGTAGCTGAATAATATTAGAAACAGTACGCTCTGGAAGCATCAGAACTGCCTCCCATATATCGTCGTCACCCGTAATAAAACTGCTGATTTGAAAAGACACTTAAACTCTTCGGACTCGTCATTAAATCTGGATCTAACCTTTCTTCTTTACTTCTGCTTCTCGTGAATCTATTTGTCGTGTCTCTCCCTTGTGGCGGCACGTAATCGATTTTCCCGTACATGTTAGCTCCGGTACAAGGGTATACTGTAGACAAGGGTCTCATAGCTCTAAGGGTACTAGTGCCAGGACCATCTCTATATAAAATCATATCGGGATGTAACGGATCGTAGAAGGTTCCAGAAATATGACTCACGTCGACATCATTGTCTATGTCTGAGACCGCATCGTTGAAAACGTTCGGTGCTTCAGTTGTGAACATATCACCGTTATTCGAGTTCTTTTTAATCCGACGATCGTGATAACATCTCACGACAACTAAAATTATTATTAAGCAAGCAAAAATAATTACCGCAACACCTATGTAGATAAATAGTTTACTATTTAATGATATTTCTGAAAAACAAAAGAAAAGCGTATATTAATGAATTAAATAAAGAATACTGTAATGGGAAGTGACATTTTATTTATGCATATTACTGCTATGGTAATATTTTAATATTCGTTCAATACAACATATCATTTTGTGTCGCTGAAGGGTTAATCAGGTATTACGTAAGTATTAAAGGGGGGCGGGGGGTCATTATCATGACATGAGGCATGGGGAGATCTCGATGTGTAGGTTTGATATGTGAGGCTCGCGGTCTCATCCACTGGGCTACCATGGCCCTATTAGCCATAATAATTTAATTCCTCTATAGAATTTACCTCTATAGATCCTCTAGAATTTATAGAAATTCCTTATTTTTATCATGAATCAATAACGAATCCAGAACAGATTAAACATACTTATATAAATGTTTACGTTTTGATGACCAGGGGGAGGCGGCAGTCAGAAATTACAAAAATTTTGCTAATACCTTGAAGGACAGTGTTTCATTATTTCAATTCAATAAACATTACAGACATTTTTAAATCATTGTACGGAAATGAAATTGCTGTGAATATATAAGGTTAAGTATTGGTTATGAAGCTGTAAAATCTAAGAAATAAATATACGTATCTCGTAATCTAGCAAATGTGGTAACTAAATAATCGGTTCAAACGAATGAACCGAAATAATAAAAAAACAGAACATCACTACCACCAATATTTAATATAACAAAATAATTTAAATACATAATTGTAAAATAATAATTTTTAAATCGATACCTATCATTACCAATCGATATATTTATCGGAAATGTATTTTTATTCTGTGCTGACATCTGACAAATCCGGGCTCCAAATACCAGGAGTGTTAGTCTTTATTGATCACTAATTTCGTACTGTTTTTTTTAAATATAATTTTAAAATTCGCCCACAACAGATATGATAAGTATAATATAGATTTCAGAAATACAAATCTCACTACTAAATTCGTTTGTTCTATTGTTTTTTATACTTTCATCCTTTTCATACTTTTATCCTAATGGTAGTAGAGCCACGCTGAAACTATTACTGGTTTTAGCATGAATGGGTCGGCTCGTCCGGGGTAGTACCACCCTCTCATAGAAAACCGACGTGAAGTAACAGTGCTTGCATCGTTGCGTTTCGTTCGGTCAGTGAGAGCGCCGAAGGCCCACCTCCCCTTCCTTCTCCTCTCCCACTCCCTCCCCTAACCCTTCCCCCCAAAGGGTGGCAACGCACTTGCGACTCCTCTGGTGTTGTTAGTGTCCATGGACGGTGGTGATCACTTAACATCAGGTGACTCACATGTTCGTTTGCCACCTATAACATAAAATAAAAACTTTAAATTTTGGCATTTTGATACAATCTCACCAAATGTTAAATGACAATGTGGTATAACATGGTAAACATTCTAAACCTAGATGAGAACTGCCTCTGGAGTGTAACTGGTGGAACACACCTTTAGTTACTTGGTGACAGATGTTGAACTTGAAGATGGTAGCTGGTTTTAGATGGGATAGTTGAGAATTACGGTTTTGGAAAAAGTTCTAACATGTAATGGTTTCGCCTCTGTCTATCTCGTCTACCTTCCTACGACGTTTGACGAACATGCTAACTACTGACCCATTATTGCTCTTGTTTTGTTTTAGGTAGCCAAAATACGCATATCAAAAAAACATTCGATCCCGATGAAATTACTATGCAACAAAACTCACTGATAACAATTTAAATAACGCTGAAATACGAGAGTGTGAAAAGTTTACGACCTCAACGTGAAGATAGCAGCACTCATCAATAAAATATATTGAATGTAGTTGTGTATCTGTTGATAATATACTGCAACTAGCACTAACATTGAAACACGTGTCAGCGTAGGTGCAATAGAGACGTGAAACGAGTGCGGGTGAGCCTGCTCCGCCCGCACCTCTTCTGCGTCCCTCTGATACCTAAATTTGAGTTCTGCGCATGTAATTCAGAGCGGCCATAAAGTTTGACGCGGACTATATTCACCAAAGATTCAACCAATTTGGACGCCTAGTTGTTATTTGACAGTCATCTAAGTGTTTATGTGAAAATTGAACAAAATTAGTATCCAGCTGTCATTAAAATTTTTGGTTTTTGAATGGCAATACGCCTATATAAATCAAAGATGAGTTACACTCTGTATATGGGGACTCTGCACTATTACTTATCACAGTGATATTTTGGGCAGCTGAATTTAAACTTGGCCGTAATAGCTTGGTGTATACACGCAGAATACGTAGAGAAAAAAATATGAAAAAATGTCCGTGTATGTAGGTCGGAAACCTTCGAACCACACTCGCAAAACATAACTAATTAGAAATTTAATAACTGCAAATATTATGAAATCATTGCGCAAACTCAGGTTTTATGTATTCTCGTAATACATATGTCATTAAGCGTATTCATGTATACCTTAATGTATAAACCACAAGCATTTGCGACTCTCCTGGTGTTGCAAGTGTCTATGAATGGTAGTGGTGATAACCGGTTCGTCTGCCTCCTATGATATAAAAAAATAACAATTCCGCACGAATTTACGACTCATATAAGACGGGATCTCTATTTTTTTCAATAGTTAATTTAATATTATCACACGTTTTTCGACGAATATTTTATTATATTGAATACTAGTAGTACAATATTAGTAGTGAATCAACGTACGCGTAACGCGTTCTCACGCCTCACTCGTTTATAATTTTTCGCAATGCTAATTCACAAAAATCATGTGCAGGCACATAACTATCCTGATGATAAAAATATGTAGACATGTTCTAACCATTGTGACCTAAACCGTTGTAACTGTATTGTTAGTGTTGTAGTTATTCTCGATTAAAATCTGACAGTATTTTATAACAAGTGACTTTAATCGGCCATCGCTGTATTTAACAAGCGAATAAAAGTTTTTATTAGTCCGGATTTATCCCCAAAAGAGCTGAATAGATTTTGACATTTTATTGTGAGATAGTGGACCTACCTTTCGTTTTTTCCAGATTAGGTATAAAAGTGTATATGGTAGTCTCTTCAATTTTATTGGGTACCGTAACATCGCCTTCCGGTAGTTGCAACGCTGGATCAGCGACTGGTAAACCCAAGCTTGTTTCTCTCCATTTTTCACCCACACCTTCTATATAATCCAGTATAAAATAATCAAATTAAATACAACTCTTGTTTATTTTTAAATTATAATAAACTGACAAGCTCGGATACATTGTCCCGCTCAGAAATTATGTACAAAAACCTTCCTCAGGAATTACTTTATCTAACGGTGGAAACTGTAATCACTTAAATGTAATAAATTAAAATCCGTTCAGTAGTTTTTGAGTTTAACGCAAACAAACAAACGTGACAGAGTACTTTGTTTTATACTCTGTAATGATGTAAAATTATCATAATATTATTTAAATACAGAGTAGTACTATAATTACATATCATCATTTTTTTATTTATTACATCTTTGGTACATCAACGACGCACTAATTAGAAATTTAATAACTGCAAATATTATGAAATCATTGCGCAAACTCAGGTTTTATGTATTCTCGTAATACATATGTCATTAAGCGTATTCATGTATACCTTAATGTATAAACCACAAGCATTTGCGACTCTCCTGGTGTTGCAAGTGTCTATGAATGGTAGTGGTGATAACCGGTTCGTCTGCCTCCTATGATATAAAAAAATAACAATTCCGCACGAATTTACGACTCATATAAGACGGGATCTCTATTTTTTTCAATAGTTAATTTAATATTATCACACATTTTTCGACGAATATTTTATTATATTGAATACTAGTAGTACAATAGTAGTAGTGAATCAACGTACGCGTAACGCGTTCTTACGCCTCACTCATTTATAATTTTTTCCAATGCTGATTCACAACAATTATGTGCAGGCGCATAACTATCCTGGTGATAAAAATATGTACACACATGCTCTATCCATTGTGACCTAAACCGTTGTAACTGTATTGTTAGTGTTGTAGTTATTCTCGATTAAAATCTGACGGTATTTTATAACAAGTGACTTTAATCGGCCATCGCTGTATTTAACAAGCGAATAAAAGTTTTTAATGGTCCGGACTTATCTCCAAAAGAGCTGAATAGATTTTGACATTTTATTGTGAGTGGACCTACCTTTCGTTTTTTCCAGATTAGGTATAAAAGTGTATATGGTAGTCTCTTCAATTTTATTGGGTACCGTAACATCGCCTTCCGGTAGTTGCAACGCTGGATCAGCGACTGGTAAACCCAAGCTTGTTTCTCTCCATTTTTCACCCACACCTTCTATATAATCCAGTATAAAATAATCAAATTAAATACAACTCTTGTTTATTTTTAAATTATAATAAACTGACAAGCTCGGATACATTGTCCCGCTCAGAAATTATGTACAAAAACCTTCCTCAGGAATTACTTTATCTAACGGTGGAAACTGTAATCACTTAAATGTAATAAATTAAAATCCGTTCAGTAGTTTTTGAGTTTAATGCAAACAAACAGACAGACGTGGCAGAGAACTTTGTTGTATACTATGTAATGATGTAAAATTATAATAATATTATTCAAATACAGAGTAATACTATATTTGCATATCATTTTTTAAAAATATCACATAGATTATGGTCAATTTTAAAAAGTTTGCAGTCCGTAAAACTTCTCAACCTTCGCTGCCGAGCATGGCCGAAACCACACTCGGCAACGACAAATCCAGCCCTACCGCCGCTGTCAGAATGCGGATAATTGTCATACTTAACCTAACGAAATTCTAATCCTAACTACATAACTATTCAATTGATCGTTTTGAATTATTATATACACGTTACCAAGAGTTACAGAATATGGTGCGTTTAATCCAGAAAAAATATGCTGATCTGAAGTGATATGTGTACATAATCACGCGCTAAGCCATGAGCAAAAGCTACAATTTTTTATTTTTTTCGAACTGATTACCGTATTTGCCCAGCAAGGCCTTAACAGCTTCATCGGACTACTAGTGCAAAAGCTACTACGTTGTATTTTTATACGTATAAAAGAATGAGTTTTAGTATAGCCGTGGTTAATAAACTCCGACACCATTTGCCGGTAATTAAGAAAATTGGGCACACCCATTTTTTATGAAAAAAGTTTTTATGCATTTTATTTTATTATATTAGATTTTAAGTGCTGTCAAACTGTTTTTTAATATCGGTATATATGTATTACAAGCGGGCCCGGCAGACGTCTCGCCCTAATTATTAAAAAAATCCTTAACAAATAATATACCAAAAATTTCCCCATGAATTACTGTACCTACTCGTGTTCAGTAGTTTTTGAGTTTATCGCGAACAGACAAACAGACAAACGCAGACAAACAACAAACGCGGTAGGGGACTTTTTTTATACTATGTAATGATGATAAGTGTTGTATGTCATATAATATATTTTATATGTATTACTGATTGATTCACATATCAACACTCAGCTCATACTTCTGGGATTAAGGGTAAGAACATTTTTATGCGTTTTATTTCTACACTATAGCTGTGCACTAAGGAAGGGTTTTTGAAAATTGAACCCCAATAGTTGTGAAAACGGGGATGAAGGTTCGTATAAAAAACCCATCAATTTTTCGTCCGGTTTTGTCCGTATTTATTTATAAAATAAGTAATTGAGAGTAATTACTGCAGGGGAAAGGCGTGAAAACTATAGATATATATATAAAGTTATAGAATATATAAAGCTAACAAAATCCCAAACGCGGGCGATTACCACTTTTATATATATAAAAACATAACATCTTAATACAGGTCAGTCTTACCAGTGTCATCGAAAAGGTTGTCGCTGTTGTTTTGAACGTTTATATCCATTTCATCTTTCTCCGCTGCACTCTCATATCGCTCGACAAGAACGCCTAAAGGCACTGAAATTACAACCCACATAAAATGATCCCCTTTAATGATTTACATTCAATATATTTAACGTATTATTATTTATCCCACAGCTAAATACTAAACGATGTCTTATAATTAACCACCTTATAAAATGTATCAAAATTTAAACAATGATTAATAACAATAATTCATAATTAATTCGAACCAATCCCAAAACAAAATTTTGGGAAATACAAATGTCAAGACCCTTAAAATATGTGATGATAGAAGTTCGAATTAGTGGAGTTTTTGTTCAAAATTTAATTCCGAATATAATATAAATCAATAGGATTATCTATTTATTTTATTTAAAAAAACCTCTTTACTTGTACAGGGAAATGACAAAAAATTACAATTTCGAGTTTAATTTCTGGCAGGATTTGTTTAAGAGCAACATTACTATTTAAACTATATATAATAACAACTAATAATAGCAACAAATCATATTATACGCAAGCCGAGCCGCCGAGAGTCTACAATAAAAAATTACTTCAATTGAAATTATATTTGCAGAAATAGACATATACTCAAAAACACATTTAAAAGATATCAATTTATGGAATGACCGAAGAAATGTATATTTAACCCAAGTATTCTAAATGGCAACTTGTAATGTTATATTATTTATCTAATTTTATATACACACATAATCTTTACTTATTTGTATAACTATTTTTTTTTATTGTGGCACGGCAAAATGACTGCACTGTGCCCGATGGTAAGCATAGTACAATCCAAAACCAATGGCGACCACCGAGCGACACAGTATCCATCGCCGGCCGCTGTCATGCCGGCTCGCGAAAGGCTGGATATGCACATGGTGATCTCGAAACGCGACCCGCTGAAGCGAATCACTATGACGGGCTTTTTCGCCAAATGCACCATGTATTTTGTTGTGATCCAGTCGGGCTGTAAAACCTTACCACCGCGCAAAACCCTACCACCGCGCAAAAACCCTACCACCCTACTACGACTACTAACTTTGAGCAGCTGCCGAGGGGGGCCTAATCTGGTGCGCAAAAACCCTACCACCCTACTACTACTACTAACTTTTTGCATTGTCTACATTTTGCATACGATAAACATGTTGTTCTAAAAGACGTAACAACTTTATTATTTAAAATCGATTCGATTCTAATAGATTAATGGATACAGAATCGTTAAATGCTATTCATAATACTAAGATAAGTACAATGAATCCTCGTCAATATTTTTGGCCGATCTGCATATAGCTATAAGTTTGGCTTTACGCGTATATAGCCAAGAATTTAATATAAAACCTAGTTATAATAGGATTTATTAAACGAATCGAAAACTTGTATTTGTTATTTGTCCCGGTATCATACATATAATATAATACGCACTTATACCTAAAGTGATCAGCTCGTGTTTATTAAGACCGCACAAAAACTTTGGCGCGGACTGTGAGTACGTATATACTTAGTCACAAAATTGTATGTTTATTCGTTGCGTCATCAGTTATATCGGAGCTATTATTGTTTCTGAGTAAGTTTTATATTATTATAATAAACGACGTTCTCAAACATAATCCTAAATGATATATCAGTGAGCAAACTACAACAGTGTAAGTGCGTAAAAAACTTTTTGTCAAAATGTTAACTGGTTAATTTGTGGAATTTACACACAGGTTATACACAATTCCGGAACAATATAACACGTAGATAGTGTAGATACTATGTCATCGTTAGGGTTTTCGCCTAATTTAATGCCATACGAGCTCAAATTTAATGGAGATTAGGGTAAAAATTATTTAAAAAATTGAAGTAATTATTGAGCTGTGTTAAGTACCTTGGTATTATAAAGAAAAAAATGCCTCGATTTGCTCGCACAGACTAAACAAAGATAAGATAAACATTACATATATTATAGGATTATTTAAAAACAACTTTATTTTTGATAATTATCGTTATTATAAAACACGACAAACTCTCTTCCATAAATCTAATACGAAACAAGTGTTATGAATCAAAAAATATTGTTATAGTTAGATTCACTAATATCATATGTTAAATAATATATACTTCTTGTATATACAAAGAAAGGGATAAAAATTAACTGGACAACTGATCACGAAGCGTACACAAATTTTAATATTGTAAAAGCACCGCAATGCGCGGAAGTTTTCCAGTTTTCAACGTGATGTATATAATATTCAAGTCTAAATGAATATTTCTTAGATGTTTAATATTCTAATGGTACTTTTAGGATTTCGGTGAAACTGTTCTATAAATATTTTGGTCAAAGTGATAGTACTATATATACCTAATGATGAAAGATATCGAATAATCAATCGCTGGGAGGCTGTTCAATCTCATAACAAAGAATGAGCACAATGTCCAAGAGTTGGATACTTCACGGTACAGTAAAGACATTACGAACTTTTAAGATTGTAGATTACCGTAATTATGATTTAGAAACACAGCGGGAACGGTTCGGTTTTGGAAAGGAGAGAATTAAACTGAAGAGTTTTCTTTTTTTATTATTGTAGCATGGCGAAGTGACTGTACCTGATGGTAAGCACAGTACTATCCAAAAACAATGGCGACCACCGAGTGACACAATATTAGTCGCCGGTCGCCACTGTCATGCCGGCCTGCGAAAAGCTGGATACGCACAGGCTGATCCCGAAACGCGACCCGCAGTAGCGAATCACTATGACGGGCTTTTTGCAACCCAGTCAGGCTGTAGAACCCTACCACCCCGCTTTCGCCATTGCCTCGTCCGTTATTCAGCAGGGTGCACCACGTGCAGGTGAGGTTGGCTTGGGTGTCTCAAGTCTTATGATGTTATTCGACACCCCTTACACTCTATTCTTCAGTTCTTCAGAATGCTCGCCATGACATAAACAATGGAAAAGATAGTATCATGATAGCGTTATCGGATATAGCATCGATGTCTTGTGACTGATTTTGAGCTTTCGGGGAAGGAAAACATCGCGTTGGCACCATAGCATGGTTGTAAGCCTTTTACTAAGTCCGCCTAGCTAGCTACCACCCTATAGTTTAGAATCTGTGGCCAAGCACCTGATAGCCTGTCCCAGCATCTACAATTGAGAGCCGATCTCTCTCTAGGTCTAGAATGATTAGCATTTTAGATCGTCATTTAACATCAGGTGAAATATCAAACTTGAAGACCTTTAAAATTTTCATGCGCAGTTGAAACCACTCCACATACTTAGTAATATGTGTGTCACTCACAATACAAACAACCGGCCTCTGCACTCTATCGAGGATATCTAGAATGTATTTTACGCATTTGCAGAAATTCGAACAGTATTACATACACGACCGCACTTATACCGTGTAAATAAGGCACAAAACCGACACACTCTTTTCAGGAATCCCGAGTATATGAAATGGCATGGATATGTATGCAATCCTTAGTGTTAAGAACCAAGCAAATGCTCACGTAAAGTATCGAGACATTTACGAATCGCAAGCGAAATATACTTAAGAGAAGGGAGGAGGAGAAAATAGAGATTTCTTAGTTTATTAAACTGAATAACATCATTTACTTCCAGTTAATATTAAACTTTGATTTCATTATCTACTCATAAGAAGAAAAGCAATTAACCGATGTAGTAATAATCTTATAATTGCAATTAGCGTTTATTTTCTATAACACATCGCTAGTTGGCATTGCAGTATATCAACTTTTACACAGTTCAACCGGTCGTCGTGAAAAGTTACGTCACATCACATCAACCTATAGGAGAGCTATGACAGAACTATAGGCCTCTTCTAGAAGAAAAGTGTGGGCATATTCACTACACCAGGGTGGTAGGGTTTTACAACCTGACTGGGTCGCAACCACCATGTATATGGCGAAAAAGCCCGTCATAGTGATTCGCTTCTATCGCGTTTCGGTATCAGCCTGTGCATATCCAGCTATTCGTAGGCCGGCATGACAGTGGCGACCGGCGATGGATAGTGTGTCACCCGGTGGTCGCCATTGTTTTTGGGTTGTACTGTGCTTACCATCAGGCAAAGTGCAGTCACTTTGCTGTGCTACAATAAAAAAAAAAGACATTGTATTGATGATTTCAAACTCCGAGAAATCCACAGTTCTAGTATTTATCCACATGTGGTGGAAGGATACTTATCAGGTTCAGTTTTGCTCGCGATATTTTCATACATCGTAACTATCGGTGTTGTAATATAAATCAGTAAATAAACGCGAATTTCGAACGTTATCCAATTTACATTCAGCCTGACAAACTACTCAACCACCACGACTTATTTCAACAAAATAATAGTAATAAAAAAATATGGAAACAATAATTTTTTTCATAAATTAACATCACATTTATTATTAACACGGTCGTAATTTATTCTTTATAGATAAGGAAGTAACAATGGGCATTATTATCTCCTCCAAAATCAAATTCTAAATTCTAAAATGAAAGAAAACATCCGGAAAATTTGTCTCCACTTCATTGTGGATCCGGTGGTCGCCATTGTTTTTGGGTTGTACTGTGCTTACCATCAGGCACAGTGCAGTCACTTTGCCATGTTACAATAAAAAAAGAAGACATTGTATTGGTGATTTCAAACTCCGAGAAATCCACAGTTCTAGTATTTATCCACATGTGGTGGAAGGATACTTATCAGGCTCAGTTTTCCTCGCGATATTTTCATACATCATAACTATCGGTGTTGCAATATAAATCAGTAAATAGACGCGAATTTCGAACGATATCCAATCGACATTCAGCCTGACAAACTACTCAACCACGACGACTTATTTTAACAAATTAATAGTAATAAAAATATATGGAAATAATAATTAATTTCACAAATTACCATCACGTTTATTATTAAACCGGTCGTAATTTATTCTTTATAGATAAGGAAGTAACAATGGGCATTATTATCTCCTCGAAAATCAAATTCTAAATTCTAAAATGAAAGAAAACATCCGGAAAATTTGTCTCCACTTCATTGTGGATATTGCCCCATCATTATTTCCTTCCAAATCTCGTTATCGCTGAATAAAACGTTAATGGGAATCTGAATAAGTAAAAGAGCCGGATCGCTTTTCATAACCGTTCCCACATTTAGTGAAATTGCTCAGATCTTTTTCGTAGACAAATACAAAGATCTCAAGAAATAATATCCAACTTATATAAGTTTAGTAATAATTTTTTTGACGTAAAACAAGCAAAGCCCAAAACAAAGCTGGCTTGGCGACCCGTGGCGACGCAAAACACAAACATTCGCAACCCTATCCGTATAAACATAAGATTCAAATTGTTTTATCGACCACTCGTTCTACTAGTGTTACGTGGCACACGGCGACGACCTAGCGCCCTTTGATAAATTCCGCCAAATACACCGCGCCTGCGCCTATTGGAATTTTTGTATTTAACAAAAATGAATATTTATGTAATAAAATAAATAAACAGTTATTATTTTATGGAACAAATTTGTAATGCTGTATCTTTTCATTATGCCATAGCTGATTCCTGTCGTAATCTGTTCTTTTAGGTATATAACTTATACAAAACAATTTCGATGTTTCACATCTGCCAGGCGTACCGTGACGGCGACTTAAATTCCGGAGATTAAAATAAAGCATAACTTTATTTATGTTTGCCTTATTTAAACATAAAACTAGGTCATTAAAAAACGAATCTTGTCTATTGAACTTCAAATACTTAGTTCAACAATATACTTAATGATTCAAAAACATATTGTTTCATAAAAACTCATCGTTCAGTAATAATAGTTTCCTTTTTAATGTCTTCAATTATCCTAAGTTAGTAATAGGTGTAGTTAAGTTCCTACTATGTTATAACCTATAGTTCATTTTTTGTATTTGTTATTTATAACATATATACTATATATTACTGCTTTTCTAGCATTTCCAGCTCGAACTTTACAGGTTCATTATCATTTATAACACTTAGCACATTTAAAGTCTGTGAATATTATCAACTTAATTTAAGTTTCTGTCTATCGTCAGAGAATTTCCTTGTTCCTGAATAATAATTTACAAAATCGAGGCAGTCATAAGGACTGCCAACAGAAGTGAAAACTCAAAACAATGGAATAAATGTGTTCTCTTTTGAATTTACATATTAATTATAGTGTGAATGACAATATTTAAATCTCAGCTTTTGTTTATTGCAATTATCAACATTAATGTGGTTTTCATATATACCAGACCCGATCTGATCCGAGTGTCAATGATTATATACATTTTTATTAAGTCTATTAACCAATCAAACGTATGATGAATCGCAAAATATTAATATTACATATACACATACAGTATAGGGGATACTACGAAATACGAGGTCGTATGCCTTAAGTAGCATGCCATGACGCGAGATTATAAAATCTATCTCCTGTCAAAAATATCGTTCCACGCGAAGATGTTTTCACTTCAAAAATATTCATACAATTAAATCTAGTACTTACCGCAGGCGTAAACGACTTTGAGATAGGGACTCGAATATGTTTGACAAGGTGATCCAAAAGTTCGAGTATTTGCAGTAATCTGACAGCGTCTTTTGCCGAGACACAGTTGCATTACCTTATCTGCCGCATGCGGTACGCTACATGCTACAAATAAAAATATATAATTAATGTATGGAATAATTGAAAAAGTAAATAATAAAATTTGAAACCCCTACAGACATGGTAAATGGATATTAATTTAAGTACACACATCCATCACGTAAAAACTACCCAAGGGATTAGAACGTGAACACGGTTCTAGATATGATAGCCCAGGTGATATGGGTCCCAGAAGTGACATGAGTTATACATATATTATTACAGTTATTATAATAGCAGAGTAATAGCAATTTACTGAAAATGATGCAATTTTTAGTTTTTACCAGCGGGCCCAGCAGACGTTGTGCCGCCCTGATTATAAAATATATACAAAAACTTTCCTCACGAATCACTCTACTGGGTACTCTACGCGGTAGAGACTTTGTTTTATACTATGTAATGAAACTATTATAATTTACACGTATATTCAGGCATGTGTGATGAATATCCTTGAGACGCTTTTGATATACCAACCATAGTACTAATACTTTTCTTTCCAGTTTCGCGTGAAAATATGTAGCCTTTATTTAATAAATGAAAGAATCCTTATAACTTCAGAACGAATTGAATATTTTTAAAACCATAAAAAAAATTACACAATACAAAAACTGTAATTATTTAGTACAATCCAAAAAAAATTAAAGTCATGTTCAAGGATTTTGAATCTTGTGGAGTTACTTCAGATTAAATATTCTCAATTGAACTTAAATATAAAGTAAAAAGAAAACTTTTTCTACAATTAATTAAAGTAATTTTTATTATATTAACAGAACAAATGAACAGACGGGTCACCTGATTGTAAGTGATCACCGCCGTCCATAGACAATAGCAACACCAAGGGAATGCGTTGTCGACCTTTTAAAGAAGTGTACGCTCGTAGACTATGTAAGTATAAATCCCAGATTTTTTTTTTATAGTAGCACGGCATAATGACTGCCTTGTGCCTGATGGTAAGCACAGTACAATCCAAAAACAATGGCGACCATCGAGTGATCCATCGCCGGTCGCCGCTGTCATGCCGGCCTGCGAAATGCTGGATATGCACAGGCTGATCCCGAAACGCGACCCGCAGAAGCGAATCACTATGACGGGCTTTTTCGCCATATACATGGTGGTTGCGACCCAGTCAGGCTGTAAAATCCTACCACCTCGCTTTCGCCATTGCCTCGTTCGTTATTCAGCAGGGTGCACCACGTGCAGGTGAGGTTGGCTTGGGTGTCTCAAGTGTTAGATGTTATTCGACACCCCTACCACCACCACACCATAAAATCATAAAATAATATAATACTTATGAGCGTTATGTTAGTGCCATACGTAGCATAATTTTTACATAAATGTTTTATATTTTAGTTGTGTATGAAAAACGCAACAGCGAATAATCTAGAAATGAAAATATATAAGGAAAATGAAATATATACTAGACTAATGCTTAACAACGTGTAAATAAAGCTTACAGTATTTCTATTAAAAGGTACAAAATTATATCAGATAATGGAAAAGCTGCAAATGATATAATACAATGTAAATAAAATGTAATACAATAAAATATAATGCAATATAAATAATATAAAATCATTATGTGATATTGGATGAGGTTACCAATTTAGGATACGGTTAACTAACCCTTCTTATTTATGTTTATTGCTCCAAACCTGTACACACAAATAACATACACAAAAACAACCTGGTAACCTTCTAATGCATAGAACTACCTGTTCCAATAATATAAACCATAAATATTGTTATAAATATGACTTTTAGTCAACAAAAAAATTACTAGGAAGTAAAATTTAAAAAAAATTACAATTTTTAATTAACTCGTGTGGATGTCACGATATAATTAACCTAAATATCCAGCGTTGAGTTCGTGTTAACGGGTATAAAATCAAGCAAAATTACCCATTCCCTTTAGAATAACTATATCGTTGTAAATGTATTAACATTTTTAAAGAGACTTTTAAATAATAAGGCACATATATATATAAGTGTATATCTCACATCTCATAGCAAGTAATAACTGTTTTAATACCATAGTAAACGTATTTTTTTATATCATAGGAGGCGATCAGTTGGGTCACCTGATATTAAGTGATCACTACCGTCCATAGACACCTGCAACACCAGAGGAGTCGCAAGTGCGTTACCAGTCTGTGTTTGAAAGAGGGGGGAGAGGGGCATGGGAGGTTTTATTCAAGCGCTCTCACTGACCGAACGAAACGCAACAATCAAATCAAATCCAAAAATACTTTATTCAGTTTAGTCCCTAATAAGGCGCTTATGAACATCAAAACTACCACCGGTACGGAAAACAACCCAGTCATCAAGAAGAACCGGCAAGAAACTCGATCGGGTACATCTTTTTAATATATATATCGGATACATTATACGTTACAATGGTTTTTGGTGGATGCACAGAGTTTAGTCAATTCCAGACATTACCATCGTTAATGCAAACACTGTTATAACTTCATCATGGTTCTACCACCTACAAATAAACGTTATGTTATCAAATCGGCATATCAAAAAAGACAAATCATTAATGATCAAACATCTACTTATATTCTTCAAACAGAGTTTAATTGTATATTCATATAATTTATATATGTACACTTTCGTAGAAATCTTGTTTCAAATATATTTATAATAGGACACAGTGCCATAAATAGACGCAAAGGTGTGTACATAATTCAATAAAAAAATCACTTATCGTTGCTTAGCAAACAACACCAAAATTGGCGGTTTTTACTTTTAAATTTTATTGGATAAATATTCTCATGACGCGTCAAACTACATATCAAATTTTTAACTTTTCAACCAATAAGACACCAGTCTTGTAATAATTAATTACTGCATGAAGATAAATGCAATAAAAAACAAACTTTTTATTCTCCCGTAAAAGTAGTCAACTTGATTTAAGCTGTGCTGTTTGCTAAATGAAGTTATGTCATTAATCGTCATTTTTTCTGTAATAATAATGATATTATAAGTAAAAAGGTGTACTTATCATCAATATTATATTATATCCAAGCACATTTCATTAGACATATTTGACCATCGGGCATTCAAATTCAAAAATACAATTAAACAAATTTTATATCCATGACCATTTCAACTGCAGCTAGTAAGTATATCATATTTAAATATTTTCAATTATGTTTGCTATCTTGTCTTTTTCCAATATCTTAATTTTAGTTTTCATGAATTAGTTCATTTTCATTTTTGTACGTTTATTCTTATTCTACTTTTTTTTTCTCTAAGTTTAATGTTTTGCTGTATTTACTATTATATAATTTAATTATTTTTATTATTATTAATAGTGTAAGTTAAGTTAAGTTTCTATGTGATAAAGCGTTTTAGGTCTTCAGTTTAGTTTACATTTTTTTTATTATTGTTATTGTATTATCGTTCTTGACTGTTGACTGTTGCTATATCCACAATAAATAAATAAATATTATCATTATGAAGGTGGTAGAGCCACGCTGTAGCTATTACTAGTTTCAGCATGAATGGGTCGGCTCGCCCGGGGTAGTACCACCCTCTCACAGAAAACCAACGTGAAGTAACAGTGCTTGCATTGTTGTGTTTCGTTCGGTCAGTGAGGGCGCCGGAGGCTCACTTCCTTTCCCCCTTTCCCTTCCCCTTTCTCTTCCTGGCAATGCACTTGTGACTCCCATGGTGTTGCTAGTGTCTATGGACGGTGGTGATCACTTAACAGTGACACACAGGTTCGTTTGCCTCCTTATAACATAAAAAGAATCATTGTTTAATACTATTAATGGATGAAATTATTCTATTTACCAATAAATATTTTAAACAGTCTGAGGAAATAATGGAATACTCATATAAGTAATGTCACCAGGCCACAATAATGTGTTATTTGACAATATTGGTAACAGAATAGTACCACGAGGTTTCGTATTTACTCAGGGCTCGTGGTGCAAATGAGATAAGCTGAATTATTGATATGAGAGGTCGCGTGTCCAATCCCCGTCGTGACTGATTTGTACGACGAGACAAATTATCAAGTCAATGTATAGTTGTTATATTTTTCCATTTACTTTTTGATATTTACACTATTTATAATAACTTTTTTATCACGCTTTTTATTTTTTTGAGAATGCAATAATCCGAAAAAAAAGTTTAAAAAAAATGAAAAATAAATAATAGTTTAAAAAACTAAAAAAAACACGCTTTCATACAAAATCCAACTAAAAAACAGAAAATAATTTTTAATAAATTTGGATTAAGAATAGTGTAAATTAGAAATAAATGTATATTTTTGTAAAAAAAATGATAAAAATACTTATATCTGGAGGTCATTATCATTTTTTTCCAAATTTCTTCAATCCAAATTTATTAAATTTTATTTTCTATTTTTAGGTGGATTTTTTATGAAAGCGTGTTTTTTTAGTTTTTTTAAACTATTATTTATTTTATACTAGATAGCAATATCCCTGGTTCGCTGGAAGAGTGCCTTGTGGCATTAACCTAGTCAATGTACCAACTACAATTAAGTGTCGTTTTATTCATTCATAGGTTGTTCAAATGTATGATATATTAGATTTTTAATAACCTTACGACGAGGTAATTCTTTATATTAAAGAGAATATTAACACTAACTTCAAGATCACATCTAATATAAAACTAATTTGATGTCTTTTACAAATTCAACAAAGATGCTTTCAGTATTAATGCATGTTTTAAATAGTATTCGCAAGCGTTTAAATACTTACTTTCCTCTGGCATTCCTTGTGTCTGAGGGCAGACAATGGCCTCGTCCATTACCAAAGGAGTTCTACCGAACTTCGCATCAAAAATAGCAATTCTTGATTTAGGACTGCACCTAAGTGTGATGACGTCATTCTCACACGCCGTGCGACTTCGAAAGTCCACTGCAAACATTAAACTGTTCAATCAAGTATCCTCGATATAACGAAAATGATGGGATTTGAAAATATTCGTTATACCGAGTAATTCGTTACAATGAGGTTGGTATATATAGTTTCG
Organism: Antheraea pernyi; assembly: GCA_015888305.1. Classification (NCBI taxonomy): domain Eukaryota; kingdom Metazoa; phylum Arthropoda; class Insecta; order Lepidoptera; family Saturniidae; genus Antheraea; species Antheraea pernyi. The sequence continues at coordinate 22,659 of MNPI01020004.1, read as the reverse complement.
CTTCGTTTCAATAAGGTAAGAAAACGTTACGTAGATACGTACTTGTACATTACAAAGATATCCTCTGCTTACCCTGCTAAAGCGAAAAATTTAAGGAACACCTTTTTCATTTCTCAGCCATTGCAACTATAAAACTAATAACAATAACAACAATGTCTTATAAAGAATGTAACTTGTGGAGACATGAATTATTGTGTAATTAAGTGGGAATAAGCAATAATACATTATGGAAAGGTTATAAGTACAAAAAGAATGTTAAATTGAGATTCACAATAGTTTCTGTCTATATTCTGCAATGATAAAAAATTGGAAATAGGTTTTTTTTAAATATATTCCTTAACTAGCTAACCCGCGCAACTTCGTCTGCGTAAAATCAATTACTACCGGTTTCTATTGTATTTCCTAACTCGAAAAATCATAAAAACCTAGAACCCGACAGCAGCGACGCCAACCGTTTTAAATTGTGTAATCAAACAGTTCAGCGACCCACTCAAACACATAATGTCTTCCCAGTACCCTCTGGATAGCTTCTGTGCCACTCACGACCGTGCCCCACTTACTTACTTTTCTCATAGGTCCAGCGGTAGGGACAACGCAATAATTTTACCAACTTGTAGTTTTTATTTCGCATTGTCTTCTGACTGACTTTATCAATTAACATGCCGCACAAAATAAACTTGATCTCCATGAAATTTCCATTTTTATTTAGCTATTTGTTTGTGTAAGTGGACTTTTTTGTAAAGCTAAAGGTAATGAATATTTTTGCTACAAATTTTATTCCTTTGTTTCATACCATTTAAGCGGCGCACGTCATATTGCATTGTTGCCAATTTTAATTACATTTATTGTGATTAATATAAATATTTGCCAAAATAATAAGTTAGCATTGAGAGATAATACCTACACCTTTCTATATTTATCTACTTCTACATTTCAAACATAATTTTCAAAATGAGATCAGTAGGACCAAGGATTATTACCCCGAACATCCTAACTTTACCTGTCTTTATATATATGTATTGAATGGCAACTGCGAACGCCTAAACTAATTATTCTAATCATAAATTAATATTCCAATACTCATCAGTATTTGGAAAACAAATTTTATCAAATATCAAAACAACACATGTCCTGACAAAACTCTATTAGATACTTTTGAGACTCATTTTCTATATAGCAAAATAATATTGTGTAGGTGTATGTTTTCTAAGAAAAATTTCTGAACTTGATTCTGGAATCACCCATTGTTTAGCAACGCTGTAATAGGTATTTTTTTGAAAACAAACATAAGTTGACTTAATTTTTGTCATTGTGCTCCATATTTTGTTACTACTGAGTGTTAGATTAGACGCCGGCAATATTTTTACAGGACAATCATTAGTTATTTTTGATTCTAACTCAATAAAAAAAATAGATGCATAATATTTGGCCTAATTATCTCGCGAAAAGCATAACTGATTTTCACTCAACATCAGTTGATTTACACAAAAAGCGCGATGAATCATCGTTTTCAATGTGCGCTGCCGCGCAGTCCGGCCTGCGTCCTACACCTCGACCCGCGCCTCGCTTCCCATTGTTCGACCGTGGGACATTCTAGCGATAAGCAGTTACGTAATGATTAACCTTGAAAAGATCCCATTTAATTCTGTTCATTGAACCTAGGTGTGATTTTTTTACGTTTAAAGTATCGTTCCCATACAATTAAAAACATATTTTATCTAAGGTTCTCTTGGTTGTGTATTAGTATTAGTTTTAATATTATTATTTTATATGTTAAATTTGACCATGAACTACCCCAATATTGAAGAGTGTTAACCATTTAACAGTCACCTGGCATATGGCAGAAATATGAATATGAAAAGCTTTATGTCAAAAACGTGCATTAGCTTGCATTTTTGGCTAATTTGTCTGCAATAACACAAATAAAATGTCATTAAAATCCATCAAAGATTTCATATACCACAAATTTTTGACTTTTGTCATTTACACTGGATTACTGCTTGCGTTTTATGGGACAAAATTACTCTATATGTTACTTTATAATATTAGTTATCACTGTGTCATATTTCGTTCAGTGGTTCAAACTTGGTTCCGATTATAATTTTCATAAAAATATTTAATGTACAGTATTGATCTAGCCACCGATTTATTATATGTATAAAGATTTTAAATAATAAGTTCATAATTGTTTTTCTCGTTAAACTCATTAAGGTTGAGTATATATAGGAAAATAACCGCGAAATTGATAAAAAGTATATACATATAAATATACCCACAATATATACATTTCAATTGTGTTCAAAATAAGGCTGTTAGGTGTAACTTATTCCTCTTGTAACCTATCAAAAAGTTTTGTTAAATGAAACCCATCTACACAGCACAACACTACAAAAAAAATTGGCAGTAAATACAAAAAAAAAACAAATCACCTAGAGATATAAAATATACTTTACGAACTATTCTCATATCACACACCAAATATTCATTAAAAAATTCAATAAAATCGGTCTAGCCGTTTCAAAGGAGTTCGAACAGAAACACCGTGACACGTGATTTTTATATATTAGAATAAAGATATGAATGTGCATAAAATGCTTAATGCATAAAGTATTTAAGTTGATAATTCTTAATACTGTATCTAAAATACAGCTTTCTTACTAAATAGCTTTCAAAATGTACGTCACCGTTTTTTTTAGAAAATATAATGATTATAGTGGGCTATCCTTAAAAAATGCCTTCACAGACTTCTTTAAAGATCTATATAAAAGGGGAATATCCCAACATACATTGTTTTGTTATATCTCAAAAGGATTAGGCAGCGTTCCCGATGAAAACTCCTAGACGGCTTGACTTTTACCGACATGTCCAACAATTATCGTTATATTTAAACCCATCCCAATACGTTTAAATAGCTTTAAAATTGTATGTCACTTTTTTTAGAACATATAATGAGTATAGTCAGCTATCCGTAAAAGATAGATATATGCCTCACAGACATTTTTTGTAGATCTTAGTGATTCGCTTTTGCGAGTCGCGTTTCGGGATCAGCCTGTGCATATCCAGCTTTTCGCAGGCCGGCATGACAGCGGCGACCGGCGATGGATAGTATATCACTCGGTGGTCGCCGTTGTTTTTGGATTGTACTGTGCTTACCATCAGGCGCAGTGCAGTCATTTTGCCGTGCTACTATAAAAAAAAAGAGAGATAAGTACATGAATCATGGTCATTCCATGTTTCAGACTCTTTAAGATCAATAACAGTATTTAAGTAATAATCCTAGTCTTTTATAACAAAGTCCCAAAGCACATTAGTCAAGCGGGTTTTATTGTCTAAAGGTTGTATTGAGTGGATCAATATGTGACGCCTGAAGTTTTATACTATGTAATGATATATAGGTATATTTTGCATTAGGTCTTACGAGCAGTCCTAAAAAATTAATTCTATATAAAAAGACTCGTTATATTAATGTTACACTGTACATTTTTGTACCAATCCCTCGCAATACATGATAAAACTGCAATATTCTCTTGAAATCGCTCAATTACTTTCTATAACATAACAGATATTATAATTTATATATAGTACTATTAAGTTTGTTTTTTTTTTATTGTAGCACGTCAAAATGACTGTACTATGCCTAATGGTAAGCATAGTACAATCTAAAAACAATGGCGACCACCGAGTGACACACTGCCCATGCCGGCCTGAGTAAAGCTGGATATGCACAGGCTGATCCCGAAACGCCACCCGCAGAAGCGAATCACTATGACGGGCTTTTTCGCCATATACATGGTGGTTGCGACCCATTCGGGCTGTAAAACCCTACCACCCCGCTATCGCCAACGAACGAGCGTTATTCAGCAGGGTGCACCACGTGCAGGTGAGGTTGGCTTGGGTGTCTCAAGTCTTATGATGTTATTCGACACCCCTTACACCCCTTTATTTTGTAAGTTTAAATTATGACGGAAGCACCTTTATACGCACAATGAATATATTATTCAAATGCATATTTTACGTTAAGGACAATTGATGGCTTGAATTTTCTATGCATATATTTCTTATTGGGACATGTGATCACAGAGCCGGTGATCACATGTCCGGGATCAGAGAGAGGAGGTAGAGCTACGCTGTAGCTATTGCTAGTTTCAGCATGAATGGGTCGGCTCGTCCGGGGTAGTACCACCCTCTCACAGAACACCGACGTGAAGTAACAGTGCTTGCATTGTTGCGTTTCGTTCGGTCAGTGAGAGCACCGGAGGCCCACCTCATTTCCCTTCCCTTTTCCCTGTCTCTTTTCCCTACCCCTCCCACATACATAGGCTGGCAACGCACTTACGACTCCCCTGGTGTTGCTAGTGTCTATGGGCGGGTGGTGATCACTTAACATCAGGTGACCCACCTGGTCGTTTGCCTCCTCTTGACACAAAAAAAACATCAGATACGTCCTTATAAATAAAACTGAAGCGTTTATTGTTAGGACACACTAATCTCAGTAACGGCTAAAGCTTATTCGATAACGCTTTACTAACAGATAGAGGACATTTCGGAGTATCATCTAGATTACATATCGTTAAGCTTTTCCATAGTAACTAGACAGCAATGATAAAATATTGCAGATGTAATTTAAAGCCGGTAAATTATTTTAAGGGTTAAGTAATACAGACAGAATCACAATAAAAATAAAAGACTGCACACTATTCATTCAGATAAAACTCGTAGTCTACATAAAAGGGCTATTTGAACAAGAACAGATAAGCAGGCATCAACTAATATAATATGAAGTAGTAAACGAAAGTAATTGACGTCTCAACAAACAGTCCAAATAAAGCTAGTTAAAGCGAGTGAAAATCACTAATACCGCATCCAAATACCATTTTTTCTACGACATATTGCAGCTTTACCACGAAGTACAACATCAGGGTTGTCAATCTTACATATTTCAGAACTTTCTTGAAGAGCTCCATATTTCAATGATATACAAAGGTGAAATGTCGTCGCAATTTTTAGAATATTTTAGAACATGAAGACAAGCAACCCTAAGTTATGTCCCAACACTACCGATAAGTCAAACACAATAGAAAACATCATTATTCTCGCTCGAATGACACGATGCGTCGATTACGATTTCAATAACGAAGAAAAAGGATTCACATACAACTCTACGTCAAGTCTGTTCATACTTGTAAAGAAAATCATATAACGTTTTCACAGTCCAATTATGTACATGATTGTCATGCCTCCATGAAAATAATTATAAAAAATTTTCTTTTCGCAATCTTTTGTTGTTTACAAAAATACATACACAAACTTTCAAACACTTATTTCATACCTTTACAAACTTAACTTCATTACGATAAAATGAAACGTAAACAAATGAACCCTTTCATCCATTAGTACGTAATCAGAAACCACCAATACGATAAAAGGGTTCGACTGAACGTTTATCAATTAGTGCGAGTGTCCGGCTGTTTATCCTTAGTAACGTAAGAGGTTTGGTGGAGATCCTAAGCAATATTAATAAAGGCAACCAGACGAGCGTTTAAACGTCTCTAAAGAGGTATACGATTAGGTTAAGTTAATTAGGTTAGTCCAGTGAAGCTGTGAAGGTCAATCAGGCCAATAGCATATAGTTAGTTAAAAAAAAAACAAGATAAATAGTAGAAATACTTTCACTGGTGCAAAAAAATGTGGATTACAATTTAAAAATGGCCATAAAAGATAATCAACCCGCCATAAAGGCTATAAAGTCTTAATTAAAGATCGGACATACTAACAAGGTTTTAAACTTAATATATAATACCCATAATGGTACATTAAAATAATAATACTAACATTGGTTAAGTATAATAATAATATCGAAATCTTGCTTACTATATATACGAGTATATATATAAGTTGCACAAAATTAAGAACAGTAATAAATAAACGAAATTAGAAAAAAAGGGTGTAGACCAAGAGCCTGCAAGAAAAAAATACGTTCATTAATTTATTTGTACTATAGAATATTGTGTATGCTTTTAGACAAGCATCACCACAGACCCATGTATTCGCGTTCAAAGTTATCGTGATTAAATAACAGAATAGTGACAGTAATCCCGACATACAAATCACTCATTAAGGTTTCGATAAAGTAACAAAAAACGCAATCTATGTATAAATAGGTGAAAATGAAAGAACTCATCAGCCCTTTTACAATATTTTTCTACGGCAGGTAACATTCCATATTACATCGCTAATTACATGATTACTAATGATCACACTGTTTAAAAATTACCGTATTGCTCATATAGGGATGATATTTGAAAATATTAGTAATGTGTTTATCGTAGTAGTTCATTAAGGATCAAAATACTAAAAATTAGAATCATTCTGCTTTCTGCCAATTATTTTTAATAGTGGAATATTCGATACTGGCAATATAGAGTTTATAACAATGATATATGTCAGTAAAATTCAATTTTAATTAGCGAGCCCGGCGGACATTATCACGCCCTGATAATACAAAAACCTTGACAAATTATTTATCTAAACTGACCTCATGAATCACTTTATCTACTGGTGAAAACCGCAGGAAAATCCGTTCAATAGTTTTGACATTTATCGCGGACAGATAGAGAGACAGACGTGAAAGAGGACGTTATTTTATAATGTGTTTTATAATATAACAAATTATTTTTTATACTGTCATTAACATGTTCTATTTTACGTTACCCACAAGCCAGTTGATACTACAACTAATAGATAACTAAATACTATCTAATTTCATAACAATATAGTTTATCAATTATCCTTCTCAGTGAACATTCTATATCAGTCGTTTACGATTCAAAACGAGTTAAGTCATTTTTTTAATTTTTGAATGAGATCATTCATTTTTAAAGTTTGTCAGTTTGCATTAACGGTGAACGAACTCCATGTTTTGCCGTTCATAAGTTTGTTGGTTCAATTTTATGATATTCAAATTTAACATGTTTAATATATGAATATCTATAAAAAAAACTTTAAATATTAACAACAACGGCTAAAATTGAATTTGGTTAATTTTGATATGAAACGATTCAATTAAATAATTACATTAATCTATTTATGATTCTTCAATCGATATGAAACGTTTCGTTGTCATTTGTAACTTTGTGTAACATTTGTAACTTTCTTGAATGTTTATATTTTATTATTATTATTATTTATTGTTTATATATGAGTCCTGTAATCCTTTGCCAAGACACTAACTACAAGTCGTACATTACTTTGCACCCTTATTGAAAATTACCGCTGCATTACCACCCAGATGTACTGCATCATGTAGCTGAATGTCAATGTTGGATAAACCTTGTATATGTTTCCTTTATTTATCTTGTTGTTTGAAATTGTTTTCCAACAATAAAGACTTTTTGATGTGAAACATATATAGGCGAGGGTGAATCTGATTGTTGGTGTGGTGAGACGTGGCGACGCAAAACAAAAACTTTGCACTATTAACGAAATACTCAAAAACATTTACAACCCTATCTGTATAAACATAAGATTCAAGTTGTTTTGTCGACCACTCGTTTTACTTGTGTTACGCGACATGCACCGACGACCCTTTGATAAATGCCACCAAAAACACCGCGCCTGGGTCTAGCGGTGATTTTTTTTTATTTCTGTATTTAATAAAAATGAATTTTTATATAATAAAATAAACAAACAGTCATTATTTTATGGAACAAATTTGTAATACTTTATCTTTCCATTATGCCATAGCTTATTCCTGTTGTAATCTGTTCATTTATGCATATAACTTATACAAAACAATTTCGATGTTTCACATCTGCCAGGCGTCCCGTGACGGCTCAATTTTTCCTTTCTTCTTTCTTTCTCATATGCTATAAAATATCTGACAGGTTATCATACGGAACAATATATTAAATTATTTAGAATACAGTAAAACATAGCAAAAATTACAACTGAGTATGAAAGTATGAACGCTCGTTCACCACCTTCGTAATGAGTTTCGGCCGCACCTTGAACACACCTACGCGACACACCCGCGCCCTACCGGCGACCTAGGGAATTTATTAACCATTCATAAATCACTTCAATACACTTGCAGGACCCCTCATAAAATCGTTACGTCACGCGATCACCGAATCCGTTTCCCTCTATTTCAATAAAAAGAAATATTATCGAGGCATTATCATTTTCCTTTTTTTATGTTAGACATAACTTGCGTGGCCTTTTACATTTTATTAGAAGTAATCTATTTATAAGTAATAACTAATACTCATTATTAAGATAGCTGGTACCTGCGATTACATTTTTGAATTGAAAACTTCTTTAGATCAGTCATGACATGCTATTAAGCGTGGCCGGCGTATTGTGGTTGTGTCAAACTAGCACGATGCATAGTATAGCAAACTGTGTACATCTAATATTTAAATTTTGTATTGATATTATTCAGCCCATCATTTGTTTGATGAATTAATAAACTGTATAAAAACATATAATTAATATTATTCGGATTGCCAATAGACACAAAAGAGAAACTAATGATAATAATTTCAATTTACAGATTATGAAAAAGTAATTCACACTATAATGGGGTGTAAGGGGTGTCGAATAACATCATAAGACTTGAGACACCGAAGCCAACCTCGCCTTCACGTGGTGCACCCTACTGATTAACGAACAAGACAATGGCGAAAGCAGGGTGTTAGGGTTGTACAGCCTGACTGGGTCGCAACCACCGTGTATATGGCGAAAAAGCCCGTCATAGTGATTCGCTTCTGCGGGTCGCGTTTCGGGATCAGCCTGTGCATATCCAGCTTTACGCAGGTCGGCATGACAGCGGCGACCGGCGATGGATAGTGTGGCTCTCGGTGGTCGCCATTATTTTTGGATTGTACTGTGCTTACCATCAGGTATAGTACAGTCACTATGCCGTGATACAATAAAAAAAAAATCAAAAGAGAACACAGTTTAAATTCCATTGTTTTGAGTTTTCACTTCTATCAGCAGTCCTTATGACTGCCTCGACTTTATTATTTTGTTGTCTCATAGGAACTATGTCTTAATTGTTCGGAGTGTTTTATTTTTTTGATTTGTAATTTTGTTGTTACCATCTTATAAAAGTACGTACTGTTATCGAATAATGCTTGTAAGATAATATATTACAAATTTCAATAATAACCGAAGGAAAAAACACGAAAATAACATGAAAATTAATTAAATTCTCTTACAGAATATACCTTATATAATAAAATATTTCGTATCTTTAAATAAATTAGCATTTTTAATAACAATGTACATAGGGCGGTTCGGTTCACCTCTGGGAAATAAATATGGGCATAAATGTTTTTGTCTACAGCTACAATATTCGGAATTTTGAATTAAAGAGTTCAACTGTAAATAAATTTAATTATAAAATAACATTTCTTATTAAAAGTTAACAATAGCTTTAAAAGTAATTTTATATATTTATTATGCAAAAACTACACTCGTGGACATATTTAGAGGAAGGCATTAAAAGCGACCAAATTGAAATTAAAACTATTTTTATTAATACAATATAACAAGAAAAGAATAAAAAAGAGGATTAAAGAAATCAAATTAAAAAATAATAATAATAAAACAAATTATGTAAATCTATTTATTGCTTTTATTTTTATTTAAATTAATCAGTTCAGTTTATCGAACCGATCGTATGCGTAAATAGAAACTTAAACGAAATTAAAGTCTATTCAATTCAAGAATGTTCTACAGCGAAATAAAAGCCCATCGTTTTAGTATCATTTTCGAACGAATACGTTATCGCAAGTAAATAAAATATTCTAACACTGTACCCCAGTTATCTGTTTATCTTTATGACATGTGACCTTTCCACAATATCTTTTGCTTACCAATATTAATAATGTACATATTTTACGAACATAAATCAGCATGCAAACAAATAGTTCACCTATTAAAAATACATTTAACTTAATTTCATTTAAGTTACCTCTATACCTAGACCGCCCGCAACCACTCTCTCGTTTAATTTTTGATGTTAACTCAGTTATGCACGTGAACTTAAACGGATATCTTGCTAATATAGGCATTCACAGTTTGGTTCTTCCTTATAATCTTAGGCTTCCGTCTACCGGTTAAACCGCCTTCGGTCCTCCTTTTTCGTCCGCCCCCAATTTTACTTAGTTCCCGCCTAGCGTATTTTTTTACCAATATTTTGTACAATAATTGTTCCGCTCCTAAGAGTCATGGCGTGATACATAGTCTATAGCCGTTCGGATTAAATAAGCTATCAACGGGAAAAATAATTATTGATATCAAACTGTTAGTTCTAGATACTAAGCGTGGTCAAATAAAAATCAAGTTATCTCTTGAACTATCCGATACGGTATAGATAAATTCTCTCAGTAAATCAATTTATAATTTAATAGCTCTATTTTCATTTGAATCGATTAATTTATGGTTCGAATAGCTATTACTACTATTTATTATCCATAAGGAATTTCCCAAAAATAAAAATCGATTTTTATCTGCCGCCGAAGTAAATTTACACCCTGTATTAAAGTAAGCCGCACCTTTGCTTTTAAAACTAACCTATATATCAATTACATTATATTAATTGTAATAAGGTATAGATATTCACAATTATTTTTGTAAAATGTGACGAACTATACGCAAGCTCAATGTAGCAGTTTTGCATGTATCTTCTCACTCTCACTCTTCTTTGACAATGAAGGAGAAAACGGCCAAAAACGTTGCCACTAAGTCGATATTAAAGTTTCACACATTCATAGAAGCAGCTACTCAGACTTATATATGTTGTGTCAAAATCTTCCAGTGCCCTATTAAAATAAAGAGGATCCAATAACTTGCCCGTAATAGCGGCCGCGACTAAACCTCTGTACTCATAAAGGGAAAATATCGCGTAGTCATTTACGCCATATTTCTTCAGGAAACAGTGTTAGCGAGCATTGTAATAGATTATTATTCCCATTACACATATGTTTTCGATGTTTTTATCTCCCCTTTTTTGTTTATCAGAGTAATTGTCGTTATACATTGTTTAGTTTATTATATTTTTTAGCCATGAATGGTGTAATCTATTTTGTTTATCTCTCAATACGGGAAGTAGTAATTACATGTTTGAATAACCAGATATTAATTGTTGATATTCGTATTAAATTTGTACACTACAATTTCGTAAGTAACCCGAGTTCTCCGATCTTCTAACATCAATCGCACTAAAGTAAGAATCACTACAATATATTTTCATCTTCCACTCGATAGAGCTGTCATCTCAGTATTCACACCTTTTATACGAACATTCTTAACACGAATCTTTCATACCTTTTTTAGTCTTCCTTGACTTCTATATCTATCCAACTTCATACTTAACAGTCGTAATAGTTAAATAAGATCCCTATCGTCCAAAAATTATGCTTATTTTTCTCACAAAAAGCAGAACCAGGAGCAAGTAACATCTAATTAAAATGTTCTTTTTAAACCACCTATAAATTTCTCAATATAATTGGAACTGGCCAAATATGCAATCAGTTGTGTTGATGTTTTTCTGATGTTCTTTATTTTTATATCTCAACAACATACTTTATGCACAAAGGAGAAAAGATATGAAGTTGAAAGCTAAAATATGCTTAATTTACAATATTTATTTGTAAACTAGCGGTCCCGGCAGACGATATCCTGCCTTGATAATAAAAAAAAACCCTAAAAGTCAACCGCAGCGGGTCCGAGTGTGAATCTAAACCATTCTCGGATCCACTGGACCACACACACAGAATTAAAATAAAATCTGTCCAGCCGTTTAGGAGGAATTCAGTGACATACACACGTACAGAAGAAATTTATATATAAAGATAATCTTATCTTATCTTACTTCCTTTCTCCGGCGCATACGCACCATATCGCTTGCTCCAGTTCTCCGCAACAAGAAAATACATATCGAACTTGTAGCGCTCGTGAAAGTCGTAGTTTGTTAAAACTTCAGTGACCTTATATTTAATAAAATTATCGTGTAAATAACCTAATAAAATGTCGAGGCAGACATTTGTACCGCCGATAGAAGTCAAAACTCAAAACAATGGAATAACTGTGCTCTGCTTTGAATTAAGTATAATCCGAATTGTTTAATTTCAATGTAGAAATTATTAACTTTATTTTGGTTAATATCTAGTGGCACTCCGAGCAATAATTATATACATTTTTATAGTTTATTCATTCATAAAACATATACAGAATAAGAAACTCGATCTGGTTTATTTTTTCATGTCATATATTTGTATAGTAATATAAATATTCACATTCGTTATTAGTGGATGCACAGAGAGGGGCGTCATTTCCAGACGTCACAAAAACACAACAAAACAAAACAAAACAAAAACAATGGAATATCTGTGCTCTATTTTGAATTAATTATAGTTCGAATTGTTTAAATTTAATAATTTCTACATCGAAATCATTAACTTTAGTTTGGTTAACATCTACTGGCACTCCGAGCAATAATTATATACATTTTTATAGTTTATTCATTCATAAAACATATACAGAATATCAATATTACATGTACACAGGCTGCTACACTACGCGTCGCTAGTGTGACGCAAGCGTAATACACGCATGTCGATGTCATCGGTGACGCGAACTTATACGTTATTCCCCTACCAAAAATCGCTCAACGTGACGCGCGCACAATGTCATATCTCTATTGTTTTAATTATTTTTCAAATACGTCGTCTTACGGACAATTTAAAGATAAGCTATTGTTTTATTATACGAATAAGCGAATAGAGCCCTGTGAGTTATTTAGAACAAGATACTATGGTTATGGGTCAACCTCTCAACTATATTAACCCCTTGAGTCCCTAGAACCATAATGATTTAAGTTCCATACATACGAATGTATACCTTATGAAGCACGGGTCAATGGAAGTGTAAGTTTTTAAAATTACTGAATTGATTACAAAACTTTAAATAATTGAGTAATAACACATTTGTAATATAAAATTGCAATCTTTATGTAAAATGTATTTTTTTTTATTGTTGCTCGGCAAAATGACTGTACTATGCCTGATGGTAAGCACAGTACAACCCAAAAACAATGGCGACCACCGAGAGACATACAATCCATCGCCGGTCGCCGCTGTCATGCCGGCCTGCGTAAATATCTCTTCACGTTGCGCTTGAAGGATCCTATGTCATAGGAAGGAGGAAACACACTGGCCGCGAGATTGTTCCACAGCTTCACGGTACGGCAAAGATAAGACGTTGCGAATTTTTTAGTTCGTGCCCAGATAGGATTTACCGTAAAACTGTTGCTCCGAAGACCAGCGCACGTGGTGCGGTTATGAAAAGGAGGGTTATTAAATTATGTATTCATTTCTAAGAATGTTTTTCTACTAGATAATTAAATTTACAATTTATTATTTTATATAGGATGGAAAAAAAAAGACAAAAGCATCCGCCATTTTGAGATTTAAATCTTAACTCGGAAGCCGAGTGGTTAACGCTTTGAAGGTATAAATAATAGAGATGGATAAGAATCCCTGGTTCCATTTTACCTTCACTCCCCCTTAATTAAGGTAAGTTTAAGGAAGCGACAGTTATGTTACGTAGTAAAATATAATTATTACTTACACGGTCGGCACTTATACAACACCTCGACATACTTCCTCTCCGACGGGCACGGGTCTGTAACTCCTGGTTTGAGTTTAGTACTGAACGTACACTGAGGTTTTCTCTGACACTTCTCGACCACCGTTTGAAGAAGTAAGTACTAGAATATAAAATTGAGGTTAATACTAAATTGCCAATGAACGAAAACCCACCCAGTTTTCCGACACGAAATACATATAACAGTTTTTGAGGTACATGTGCTAAACATATATATATCTCACTAACTTATATACGTATGATTATGTAGTTTAACTTAGGTTAGCTCCGTTAGGTCGAATTGCATTAACCAGGGAGCAGTCCAAGCCGAGGAGTGCCGTGCACCCTTGAGCAAGTTGTTAAAATAAAATCTGATGAGTGCCTTAAGCGCTCGCCTTAGTAGTCCGGTGAAACTGTCTAGACCTTGTTAGGCCTATAGTGTAGTCAGTACGAAAATTAAAAAAAGACACCCAGTTTATTCGCCAAAAAACATTTTAAATGGAACGAAATTATCAAAACGAAAAACAGAAATAATCAATTTCTAATGCATAACTTTGTTATATGATCAAGAGTAACAATTTATTAATTACCTAGTACCCGTGACTTCGCGTGCGTCGTCTATTGTCTTAACTATATATTGAATGTATAGTAAAAACATAAGCACCACACCGCTTGCCCCACTTCTACATTGCAAGATAACATAGCAATGAAGGCGTAGTACTTATAAAAACCGTACGTTATTAATAATTTAATATCATTATATTAATAAGATACCTTGATAATTCTGGGTAAGGCTCAAGTAACTAAGAAGTAAAACTAAGATCCAAATCTATCGAATAGTTTTTAGGTGATGCGTAGACAACTACGACAACTACAAACCTGTATATTTTTTATATATAAATAAACTAGCGGGCACGGCGGACGTTGTTTCGCCCTGACAATAAAAAAAAACCTTGACATAGTCTACACCTAAACATTCCTCATGAATCACTTTGTCTACTGGTTAAAACCGTATGAAAATCCGTTCAATAGTTTTTGAGTTTATCGCGAACAGACAGACAGACAAACGTGGCTGCGGACTTTGTTTTATAATATCATTATATATTATACATATTAATAAATAAATAATAAAAATAATAAAAGACTAGATACATAATTTATAAAACTAATATAACTGTTATAGAAATTAATAGTTATATGTCTCACGAATACCATTTTTTAACAGACTTTGCTGAAATAGAGTAATGTTATTCGAGCGCACGTTTGCTACTTTATCACGCTCTCTGGTCTAAACGGCATAATGAATTTTCACAGAGGTATCGTCAGTGTCGTCTCAATTGTGAAAATGGCATTAACAAAATAATATTTAAGTAGATCATAAATGAGAGGAGGGATATAAACAAATTTTTAATTAACAACAATAAAATTGTTTTGATAAGAGAGAGATAAATTAAGAGTGGAAGAGCCACGCTGAAGCTATTATTGGTTTCAGCATGAATGGGTCAGCTCGTCTAGGGTAGTACCATCCTCTCATAGAAAACCGACGTGAAGTAACAGAGCTTGCATTGTTGCGTTTCGTTCGGTAAGTTAGAGCGCCAGAGGCCCACCTCCCTTCCCCACTCCTCTCCCCCTCACTCCCTTTCTCCCAAACACAGGCTGGCAACACACTTTCGATTCTCCCGGTGTTGTTAGTGTCCATGGGCGTTGGTGATCACTTAACATCAGGTGACCCACAAGTTCGTTTGCCAGCTATGAAAAGAATAGTGTTCTCGTATTTCAGTTTTTTTTTGTTTATTTTCTTTGTTAATAATTCTACTTTTAAAAGATAATACACATTCATGTAATAATGTAGAAGAGAAGTATTCAAAAAACGAAAATACGTTTATTATATCCTTCAATATACTCATTAAAAAACATTCTATTTTAAATTTATTCACATTTTTAAGGATCGTTGATATTCAAATTAAATGATTGAGTAATTATTTACAAGAAATATATGATTTGTTCTAACAAATTCTTATACCTACATGTATTCAAATTTATTCTTATATCGTAAAATATTAATTATTACTTAACAACGCTTTTGTTATTAAGTAATTATTTTCATTGTCAATGTATGTATATGAATAGTATATATAACTGTAGTTGTTTTAATTTACCATTTAAATTAATTTAAAAATGTTAATCTATACATATAATAAAAGGGTAACTGGACGAGATCTGTATATTAAATATTTTTAAGAAAAAATACTCTGGGGGCTTAGAATAAATGACAGAATACAATTCCATGGTTTTTAAAATGTTTGTCTGTGTGTCTGTCGGTCTGTCTGTCTACCTTTGCACGGGATTCACGCAAAAACTACTGGACGGAGAGAATGTTTTACATATACAACACATTCGTATGTATGTATATATTACTTATAAGAAAACACAAAAGATAAGATTTATTATAGGGTGGTTTAATATATGAACAATTTTGATGTGTATTGATTTTGAAGTTGTAGTTATAATGTTTTTCAATTATATACGATGTATAACTAGATGCCATGCTGCGTCTCGAAGAACAAAGTCGTTCATAAAGGGCGAGGCCAATTAAATGGCCGAAGTCGAATTTTAATACAGAATACAATCCTTTAATTTGACTACACTCGCTGTGTTTATAATTGAAACTTGACGCGGACGTAGTCGTGGGCATAGGTACTAGTATATATAACTGTGGTTATTGTAATTTAATAATTAAAAAATATCAATAGGTATATATATTAAAGCTTTAAACTTTATTTCTAAATATTATGTCAATATATAAGTTATCCCTTAATAAATTTTAACACTTATAAACTTTATTATTTAATATGCATTCTGAAAAAGAATACAATAATTACAAGCCTTTCATGTACAGACAAATTTTGTAATTTAAACATACCTGCATAGAGTTCGGTCTCTTACACTTCTTCTCATTGTCACCATCACCAGAAGTATCAGCGACACAACCCTGTTCTTCGGGAGCCGCTTTACCGTACTGGGCTACCTGTATACTTATGGCCGTTCCCTTTGGACATGCAAGTGTCACCAGTTCATCATCGCATATAGCTCGTTGTACATTCTTCATGGTGCCTAGAAGTAGGGCTGAAAAAAAAAACATTCAATAAGTATTCTGTCTTATATTCAACTCAGTAATAATATTGAACGCTATGGTAGCAAAAAACTGATTGTATTGGTAATATTTGATATTTGCTGACGATACATCATACATTTGCTAAATAGTTTTACCGTAAATATGTTAAACAATGTAATAATACTAATTCAATTATTCCAATTATGTTATTGCTTCTCCTTGGTATCTTATATACTGTACATATGTTCATATAGAATTGATTATTGGTATATATATTTGCGGTAATCCATGCTATATCGAACATTTTTGACCCCGACCTCTTGATTTTTCTCGTGTATATTTGAGATCGACAAACTCTAACGTTGTACAACGAATCACGAAGAAAAAACGTGTCTATTCGTGGATTTTTTTTGTAAATTAAAATTTCTTTACTTATATTTACATCGAACAAAAGTCAACCATCACGGTCTGGTCGGTGACGTTGAATCGGATTTACTCGACTCCACTCGACGACATCTAGCACACTCATGTTTTTCACTTCTATCGAGTGGTTACAAGCACACAGGTTATTTATGCTTTTCCTTTTACTATGACTCAGCACTAGATGACACTGCAGCACCTTAACCTTATAGAAAACCGAAGTGAAGTAACAGTGCTTGCATCGTTGCGTTTAGTTTGGTCAGTGAGAGCGCCGGAGGCCCACCTCCTCTCTCCTCTCCCCACCTCCCCACACTTTCACCCAAACAAGCTGGCAACGCACTTTCGTGGTGGTGGTGATCACTTAACATCAGGTGACTCCTATTCGTTTGCCTGCTATGAAAAAAATATTTTTGTATCGTTCAACAGATAATCATTAAAACAGGCGTGTATACATATTTGAACATCAAGAGTATTTTTGTAACTCAATTATTGATTATAACAAGTGTTAATAGCAATAAGAAATAATAAAAAACGCGTGGACTCGTGGATACTGCTTGTTTTAAATAAAGAAATGTTGACAAAGTCAAGATTTCGGTTGGTATAAAAAAATTTGATTACGAAAAACTGTCTAGAATTCGGCTGAATGGACAGAACCGCGTTTTGACAGTCACGATTACCCTTGACGTAACAACCTTTTTAGACTTTCGCCTCTGGGAAATACTTCGGGACTAGACCGATCTTTATCAGGGACGCGGGTACAAACTTTTCATTTCTGAAAAGGGATAAATATTTTAGAAATATTCTTGGAAGATATTATGTATTATTCCATTTTTAGTAAGATACGAAACTTGGAAAATATATACCAGAGCATATTTGCGAGTTTATAAAGCTGTTACATTCGAAATGAAAATATACAGATTCACTTTAATCTTAGTAGAAATGTTTTCCCTTTTTTCAAAGACACAATATAATTTGTTTTATTTTTGTAACTTTTGCATTAGTTCACGGCTTCGATCGCGTTAATGTAGATTTCATAAATGCCTCGAGAACACTATTTTTTAAATCCTATTTTCTTTTCCGTACCTCTTACAACGTATGTACAAAATATCATTTTTTTTTAAATATCCTAGGAGGCAAGCGAACAGGTGGGTTACCTGATGTTAAGTGATCATCACCGTCTATAGACACTTGCAACACCAGGGAAGTCTCAAATGCCTTGCCAGCATGTGTTTGGGGGAATGGGGAGTGGGGAGAAGAGGTGGGTATCTGGCGCTCTCACTGACCGAACAAAACGCAACAATGCGAGCACTGTTACTTCACGTCGGTGATTCTGTGAGAGTGTGGTACTACCCAGGTCGAGCCGACCCATTCATGCTGAAACCAATGATAGCTTCAGGGTGGCTCTACCAACTACGATGATGATCTGTTGAAAAGTTGAGATGATAAAGAATGATTTACTTCCTCGCGATATTTTTTTTCTGACAGTGTTACCAATTATTTAAAATGAATAATGAATGTGAACAATTAACAAAATGCACGCGAATTCTAGAAAATACATTACAACATGCCGAATAAACATTCCACTGTTCAAACCACTCCTTTCGAAGCTTCGCACGCCTTAAATATTCATTGTTGTATTATAATGGTTATTTATTATAATTAATAGATGATGAGGTTCTTGTCCGATTTTGGCCACGATTATTTAATAATCTTTATTTAAAATATCTTCAGTGTTCTTATATCCTGTGTTTCTATAAAGATTGTAACAATATATATAGTCGTGCGTTATACTAACCAAATAATGGCATTGGAACTGCGAGATATTTTGTTACTTTTACAAAAATATTGACAAAATTGACAGATTGATATTTAGTTGTGCAGTGCCCATTATATTTCATTACATGGCCGTACTGTAAATGGATGATTTGGTATCATTTTCTTTGTTAGAACCCCCGAGCAAAACCGGGGCAGGCGGCTAGTTTATTTAAATTATTCTCACTGTAACATTGGAGGTGCAATAAAATACAGAAAACACATAAACATCTCAAAGTTCAATGACCCATTATATTTCTGAACTATGATTCCTTCAGATAAATTACATGTTTAAGTTAATTAATGCCAATGATATTTAATACTATTTTACTTGATACATGATTTCGCTAATGTTAAAGTAAAAGACATGGAACAAACTTGTTTACAATTTAGAAATTCTCAACTAAAACTAAAGTTAGTTTCTCTTGTAAATATTGGTTCAATTTAATAGACTTTGAAAGAGGTTTAAGCTTTTTTATTAATATTACTTTTATATTCTGCTTGTGAATCTATCAGAAATAGAAAATTTAAATAAGTTATAATAAAAACGGAAATTAATATTATAGTGGACGCTAGTTTGCACTTCTGCCTGGAATTGGTTGAACAATACTACGTCTAACTGCAACAAAGAAACAAATCAATATATCATTGATACACATATATATTAATTATACAATATATAATTAATTAATATAAATATAATAATTATCAATAAATTAATTTTTATATGTTGCAGATTGACGTGTAAACACGACAATGTACTCGTATATGTATATACATTTATATATAGGCTTTAATATTAATGTTATGTATATGTGTATACAGATTCAAGTAGGATGCAAAAAATGTCATCTAACAAAGTAATTATCAAATAACTATATTTCTGTGTTCTATAGATTATTTTATACACGAACTTCCCGAGTGATGCTAAAGAGTTAGTTACAAATTTTTGGCCATTGTACATAAATTGAACCTTGCATCGACAAATAGAGTATTCAATGAATCGATTACAATAAAATATGGATTATTCAAATCTCTATTCAGCCAAGCGATTAAAAAAAAATTCAAAATGTTTCACTTTTACGTGCGATTCTTCAAATAGTTTCTTTTAGACAGACCTTGTCTTGACTATAAAATGTTGGGAGGTAATAAATTTGCATTACACGCTTGTATATATAAAAACGTCAAATATAATTAAAGAGAATCAGAAAATTAAAAAAAAGTTGAAGTAGACATAAGGACTGCCGACAAAAGTGATAACTCAAAACAATGAAATAACTGTGCTCTCTTTTGAATTTTTAAATTAATTATAGTGTTAACGTCACGATATATATAACTTTATTGAAATTATTAATATTAGTGTGGTTTTCATTACTATCCGCACTGGGATCAATAATTACATACATTTTTATAAAGTCTATGAATCAATCAATCGTATGATGGGCTGCAAATTATCAATATTACGTATACACGGGCCCCAATACTACATGTCGCTAGTTTGACGCAAGCCACACAAGCGCTATACGGCCGGTTACGCTTACTAGCATGTCACCACGCGAGATTATAAATCTATCTTCTACCAAAAATATATATTTTTTTATATCAAAAGCTGGCAAACGAACATGTGGATCAGCTGATGTTAAGTGATCACCACCGTCCATAGACACTAGCAATACCAGGGGAGTCGCAAATGGGTCGAAAGGGGGAAGGGGAAAGGAGAAGGGAGGTGGGCCTCCGGCGCTCTCACTAACCGATCGAAACGTAACAATGCGAGCACTGTTAGTTCACGTCGGTTTTCTGTGAAAGGGTGGTACTACCCCGGGTGAGCCGACCAATTCATGCTGAAACTACTAATAGCTACAGCGTGACTCTACCACCTACACGGTCAACGGGTGTAATGAAGGCTTCACTTCATTCAATATTATGAATATAAACTCAACAAAAACAGGGAAGAAGTTTAAAAGGTGAATAATTACGAAGAAAACAAATTGGAATTTTATATAAGTACAGAGATAGGCAGGAACTTTCTTCCGGCAGTCGCCAATGAATATGTAATTATATAAAATGAATATATACCTATTCATAATTATTAAAACGGAATCGTAATGTAATCTCCGGTAACAATGGCCATGTAAACACCGAAGTAGTATATCTAATTTCAGTGCTATTAAATCTGTATGAAAAGTTGTCTATGTGAATATACAATTTCTTTCGTCATCCTAACTGTTATTATAATGGCAAATATAAGTTTGTTTGTTACGCTTTCACGCCTAAACTGCTCAACTGATAATCTGATAATCATAAACATACACATTATCTTATATTATATATATGGAGTTCTTCAAGGGGAAAGTATATAGGACATTAAAGGGTCGGTAATGCGCACGTGACACCTTTGGTGTTGCAAGCGTCCATAGGCTGCGGTGACTGGTTAACATCAGGTGGCCCGCATGCTTGAATGCTACCATCGTGGTTACACATTATCTGGCGATAGAAGAGGACATAGAAAATTGCACTATTTCCGAAGGACAGCCAAAATATATATCAAAAATTAGAGAAGTCGCGAACATCATCTAGTTATATGATAACATTATCGATACACTTATACAAATATATCACTACATTTTAAAACGTTCAAGTTACTAAACAAAAACGTAATATAAATACAATTGGTGTGAAAACAAAGAAATAACACCAATGTAAAAGTTCTATGTAAAATATTGACCTAAAGCACCTAAAAGATTTGAATATCACCTGATATTTTAGCATTTTATTCATAAAAAGTATCCCCGTTCTCATTAGCATGCTACATCACCTACAAGTTTAATTGAGTTCAAAAGTTTCAGATCGACGTAATAAATTAAAGGTAAAGTCGTAGCTCGAGCAATGCCCACTTTGCTACGCCGTAGCCAACCATAAAACACGCGTAGCATCTACACAGTAAATCGTAGTAAATATTGCATAGGGGTGTTGCAGTTGTACCTAACTTGTACTAAATTGTTATTGGACACCCCTAATGAGATACTTAGATACTATCGAGAGTTATTTAATTATAAGTCTTTAGACTATTTCCCTCGGAGAAGTAGAAACATAACAATGATAAAATAATTAATGCTATGCAAATTTATACTCAAATAAAAAACCTTGACCAACCAAAATTCAGTGAAATCAATAGACAAATGGACTAATTCAGTAAAAGTTAAAAAAGGTCATAAATTTAAAAAAATCTTTTACAATTATATTTTTGCATACTACACTTGAAAATATATAAATTAAAAGATGGTGTGTTGAGAAACACCATTAAATTGAGAACATTTCCTGGTAAAACTGTTGAAATGACAATCCAATAGCCCTAGTTCTTGTACATTTCATAAATTGACTTCTTTACTTTCATACTAAAAGTATCGATTTACGTTAACATAAATTTGTGTAAAAAGTCTAACTAGCAGCCTCTCAGAGAGTTACATTCTATTCCATATTGTACAAGAATATTAGAAATTTTGGCTCCGTGTCAGCGTCTTCGGGCACCGTGATTTGGTGAATGATAACATCCTGATAAAATCATACCTCAGTAATACTAAGCACGTATAGCAACTGCAATTTAGTACTAATCCCTCTTTAATCTTATTGCGTTAAAATCTTAAACATGTCTCTATTTAACA
>MU160743.1:37612-57483 GCA_015888305.1 Antheraea pernyi | reverse complement strand
GACTCCTCTGGTGTTGTTAGTGTCCATGGATGGTGGTGATCACTTAACATCAGGTAACCCACCTGTTCGTTTGCCAACTATAACATAAAAAAAAAATACAAACAATCGAAATATTTTAGTTAATCGAGCTCCGCCCGATGGCTTTTCACAACAAAAACTTCACAGAAACGTGAACTATATACCTAGGCCGGCCATAAGTTCTGTTACAAATAAAAGTGTATTTTTGTAAAATAAAGTAATGTAATGTATTAAAATGTATTTTATATAATATTCTATTCGAAATGGTCTCCTTTGGCTTTTATACAGGCCTTTAATCTGTTTGGTCATGAATCTTCGCTATTGCTTGTTCCAAAGATTTTTTAAGAGACTCAATGTCGCCGTGTCCTTTATAGCAGGCCATGTCCTCTATAACTGACCATAATTTGAAGTCTAAGCGCTATCCGTAATTAAAACTGTTTAAAAATACTTATTTCTGGTCAACTTTATAAGTCCGTGTCGCCGAGTCAAAGGGAAACGAGATAGTCGTTCTAGCCTTCCCAATGCCCCGTGGGCGCGACGACAGCTTTACGCGGACTTATACACTGAGACTAAAAGAATTTCTTAGTGCACAATTTTATTTACATAAAATTACTTCAGATCAAGAAGATTATAATAATTACATGATGTGTAATATACCAGGGGACTGTTTAAAGTTTAACACCCTTCAATCTCTTTGTAGTTCATGGTCACATTTAACATATAAAATAATAATATCAAAACAAATACTAATAAACAACAAATACCTTACTTAAAGTTTGTTCAAAAACTTTTAAAACTATGGAAATGGTACTTTTAAACGTAAAAAAAAAACACATCAAGGTTCAATGAACAACATTAAAGGGACGCTTTACAAGGTTAATCATTACGTAACTGCTTATCGTCGGAATGCCGCATGGTCGAACAAAAGGAAGCGGGGCGCGGGTCGAAGTGTGGGACACCGGCGAGACTGCATGACACTGTGTCATTCATTGCTTTCCTTATTATTATACCAGTTCGTTTTTGCGTAAATTACCTAATGTTTAGTGTATATCAGTTTTGTTTTTCTCTAGATAATTAGGTCAAATTATAAGCACCCCTCTCAGTAACCCCTGAAAATGTTGCTGCTGTTTAACAAGTTATCCTGTATATCTTTTGTAATAATATAAATGCGAAAGTCAATTTGTTTGTTACGCTTTCGCGCCTTAACTACTCAACCAGTCATAAAATTTTGCACACATATTGTCGAATGTATATTTTAATTATATTCTGCATCTATTAATTACATTACTAAAATCGGCAAAATGAACTCTATGTTACCATAGGTTTTGCCACATAAGTTAAGTTAAGTATATAGTTAAGAAACAATTAACATTTCTAGCCATTCTTAATTCTGTATCGATCTACAATAGATCCCTCTTCTATCCCGGCGGCGCACGGCCGTGCGCACGATTCAGATTAATCTATCGAAAATCGTTTTACAACATATTATTTATAGAGCGCATGCGCCGGCAATGATCATCAGTCCGCGTGCGCCTAGTGATGCGCCACGACGCATTCCCTGCGATCCGAACGGTTGTCGATCCGTATATATCGATATGACATTATCTATGTCGATCTACTGATAACGTATAGGTTGATTTTTGGCAATTCATGGTACAAGCTGGATGAATTTCATCTGTCACATTCTAATATATATGATAGATCAGATTAAGCTTTCGACAAACAACTTCTTGATGTTTTTTTTTTTTTATGTCATAGGTGGCAAACTAATAGGTGGGTCTCCTGATGTTAAGTGATCACCACCGACCATGGACACTAACAACACCAGAGGAGTCACAAGTGCGTTGCCACCCTTTGGGGATGGGTTAGAGGAGGGAGAGGGTGAGGAGAGAGGAGAGGTCTCTCTCACTGACCGAATGAAACGCAACAATGTAAGCACTGTTAATTCACGTCGGTGAGAGGGTGGTACTACCCCGGACGAGCCGACCCATTTATGCTGAAATGCATGCAGTAATAGCTTCAGCGTAGCTCTACCACTATAAAGGGTGGTGATGTAGGTAATTAATTACAAAGAATATGACCAATATCGATAAAATAAAATAATTTTACTAAACTCATTTATAACCGAGGAAAATAGATTAGAAGGTTGATATTAACAAATTTTGTTCGCTAAGATTTACAATTTTATGACATACAATAAAAACTTGAAGCCAGCTACGGATAAGGTAATTATAAACTCGTTTCATATCTCGTTAAAGGGAACATTAAAAATAAAGTCCACATCATTCTAACTCGAAGTCAACAATTAACCTCAGGCGGTAATGAAACTTCTCAACTAGTCCGGGCGAATCGCAGCCTATTTTAAAGACATTGAATATTTAAGAGAGCTAATTGAAATGAGCGCGACACTTTGGAGTGTCGCCAGGATAATTACCTAGACCCTGGTATAAGATTTAATGTGCTACGGCTACATTTTAGATTGTAAATGTTTCTTTTTTATTTATTTTGTATACTCGCCGCGACCTGCAACTTTGTCTGCTTTTGTCTTTATAAATGCCGATAATGTATAATACAATATCTTCGTGCAACAGATGGCAGAAATTTGACCAAGTTATTTGATAGTTATTATTATATTTTGGTAAATCGAAACAATATTTTAATAGTTTTTTATATAGAAAAGTAACAAACATTCATTCATTCGCATTTTTTTTCCTATAGAATATTAATTGGATAATCTTCTTGATATGTTTTGATATCCACGTGTTCCATTAATTGCCTCATTTATCTCTCCCTATCTCTTTCGTATTTCACATTATCACAACTTATTTATTTAAACGTCACATATATAAGTTCATTCGGCTACTTTAGATATTTCATGAACTATATGTATCACTAGTAGTATACACAGTGGGTTTTTTCTTCGGTAGTATCTAGTAAAAATATTATTGAGGATGTGAAGAAAAGGAAGAGAAAGGATTAATGTTGATAATCCTTTCTGATAGGTACCATTTAATTATTTAATTATTGCTTATATCAGTCCTTCTGTGCAAAATTTCACACTTCTAGGATCGGTTTGAACCGTACATTGTATGTAAATAGTTCATAAAATTTATTAAATAGATATAACATAAATTCTTTGTTACAACATGACAAACATGACAGTGTTTAAACTACTCAATAGATCATTATGAAATTTTACATCATGCATACATATTAACAGAAGTACAAAAGACGTGATAAGGTACTTTTCATTTAAAAAAATATACCGTTCCCACTGAGTAGGTCATAAGTTTATTAACGTGAGCAAAGCCGCGAGCAAAAACTAGTAAGTTGATAATATAATAGAAGTATTTCAGTTAATCATGAAATGAGTCGTTACATTTAAAAATTAGTTAAATTCAGTTTCAATCATTCATATAACATGTTTGATTTTTTTAAATTTCCAGTTTTTATAACGAATTTTGCGTTCATAAGGCTTTTTTTATCGTATTTTTCAAATTTTGTCTTCATATTCTTGAACAAAATTTAAAGATCTTAACTCGGTTGAGTGCCTTATGAGCTCGCCTTAGTAGTTCGGTGAAGCTGTTAAGACCTTAGTAGGTCAATAGCGTAGTAAGTTCGAAAAATAATATTTAAAGATCTTAAAAAATAACGTGAAATATTAGGAACGGCTAAAATTGGATTTAGCTTAGTTGGAAATGTAACGAAGTTAAATATCGATAACCAAGTCATGCAGCCCTACGGTCGTCGTGTGATGTCGAAGGTTGTTACCGCTGCTCCGGTCCGTCTGTGTGCGAACCAACATTCTTCCGGTATCGGACAGGGCTGTTTGTATTATATGGATTTGAAAATATTACCGATGTAAATCACTTCCGATAGTTCTGCCCTTCCTTCTCCTGTTTCGTATATAGTAACAAATGAATCCTGATCAATTGGTTATAAAACTGAAGAAATGTTATTTTATCTTCGCTAATTGTAATTACACTTTTATTACCTTTTTCAGTGATCTATTCGGTAATCGAAGTCTCTTTTCGTTGTCAAAAGTTATAGGATCGAGTTTTTTTCTTTTTCCTTTTCTCATCAGCGAATGACAAAGAAAATGGTTTTTGTTCCTTATTTTTTTAAATAATTTATTATTAAAAAAAATCATATACCATATAAACATCACTATATATTATAAGACAAAAACCTCTGCCGGTCTGTATGTATGTCTGTTTGCAATACACTAAAAATACTGAACGGATTTTCAAGCGATTTTCTCCAATAGATAAAGTGATTCGTGAGGTTTGGTGTAAAATTTGTCAAGGTTTTTTAATATAAGGGCGGGACAACGTCCACCAGACCCGCTAGTTAAATAATAAGTCTTTACCTATGAAATTGCCGTTCTGCAGTACTAGCCATTTCAAATCAAAATAATTTTTATTTGGCGCAGAATTCTAATTTCAAATTAATTTTATTTTAAATACATAGTATTCTTATTCCAAATTTAGTCATTTGTTTATTGATAAGTGTTACATTTTCATCGCATTTCAATCTTTTTTGTCATCATGGATACGTTAAAAAATCGACTAATTATGGAATATGAGTACCGTCGTGGCAGCAACGCGGCACAAAACACAAAAACAATGGCGACTACCGAGAGACACGCTATCCCTCACCGGTCGCCGCTGTCATGTCGGCTTGCATAAATGTCTCTTCACGTTACGCAAGTAAAGAATTTTGGAAATTCAACTCTATAAGTTGGTGAAAAAGAGATGAAAGTCTGTTTAAAACTTAGTTATTTTTCAATCACACAGTTATTATTTTATGTATATACATCGATATAAGATAAAGATATAGATAGTTACTACATAGGAAACGTTTCCAAAACCGCGGGAAATATAGGTATGAAACACACAGAACTGGATACAGATACAGAAATTATGTTCATCCGCCAACAAACCTGCGAGCTTTCGGCTCTGTGGTAGAGTTTACTGTCACTGCCCCATGAGATCTGTGAGATGACATTAGGAATACAAAATACTTAATATCCAAAATATCTACTTAATATCAATTTTATCGAAAGACATATAACTAAGGAAATAATTAAATAAAATATAATAGGTACGTTACTTATAAATATAAACACACATTCTTCATCAAATATTATAATACAAAAATCTACCTACAGCCATACTTAACTTAACCTACGTCTTCATGTGACCATTAAGTTCATTATTTGTTATGGTAAGTTATAAGTTACTCAGAGTGTCCCCTTTCACGTCCATACTCCGATCGGAGCATACAAATCGAGTGTAAAGCCATAATTGTTAATTTCAAACAAAATGCCCGCAATAGCTTTCGCGCTGCACTAACTAACGATCCCATTGCTAGATGCCTATCGAGTTTCTGCGCTTTGAAATGGTACAGTTACATTTATTGTGTAAGCGGGAGTTAATCGCTCGTTACATTAGACGGACTGTTTACACTGCAGTCGAAAAATTATTTGAGACCGACAGTGTAATTATAGCTTTATAAAGATTTCAACTTTACACTATAGATTTTAGCGTTAATTTCTAATTACAATGATGACATAGCTTAAGGTGGTCACATGCTAAACCTAAATAAGGACCTGCTGTCACATGCAGTTGCTAGAACAGAGCTATAGATATTTGATGCCAGTTTTACGGCAACGGCTTACCACACCATGGTTTTATCAATTTGTTTTCCTTCACCGAAAGCATTGGCTCTCTGTGATATTTGAATCTACGTTGATACATGCAGCATCCGAATATGCCACTGTTGAACAGTATCAATTAAGATATGCTATCATGTGTTATAATCGCCACATAAGTAGTTAGTTATCTATAACAGTCTTTAAACATATTATTATGTATATATGCTTTTTATAAAAAAAAATTAGTAATACCATTCTTATATTTTCACTCGAAACTTATAATTAAACAAAATTACTACTCTATTAAGAGTTATGCTAAATATAATTCTTAATAATTAAATAACCATAAAACTATAGTCTTCTTCGTCTGCGTAGCGTTTTTCCATCATAGTGCCAAGATTCGCTTTTCGACGCAGATTCCTCCACTTTGCCCGATCTATGGCATCCTTTTGTGTTAGGTCATTCTCCTTTATATCTGTTATCAGAATTTTTAGTCAACCTTTCTTGGGTCGATCATGAGATCTTGACCTTTGTATGCTGATGCTGAAATATTTATTTCTGACGTAGTCTAGAGACCTACGACTTATATGATCATACCACCTAAGAGGAATTTCCTACAACTTATCCAAGTTGTTACAGATTCTAAGCCTGCCAGGAATGTGTTGTGTTATTATGGCATCATTTAAACGAAAGCTATCAGGCGGCTTGATTTTTTTCGATACTTCGAACATTTATCGTTATATTTCATCCAATTTACAAACACTCTTGAAAAATTGTATACCTAAACATCCCTCGTAAATCGCTCTATCCATTTAAGGAAATTACGTGAAAATCCTCTCAGTAGTATTTAAGTTTATCACGAACAGACAGGCAGACAGACGCCGCAGAAGACTTTGTTTTACAATGTGTAATGGTATTGCAAATATCATTTTACACCAACAATATATTCGATTATATTAATTCATGTGTCTGTAATGTTACTTAAATTACTCGTTGTTTTAACGACATAACATATAGGTGTATAACAAAAAAAAGGTAACCAAAAGTTAAAACTGATTAATTGACAGTGTAACTAGTCCTCATGAAGAATGTTAGTACATAATGCATGCGCGCACGCACGCAGCGACGTTCAGAGCAGATCGATGGAACGTATCGATCCGCACAAAGGATCGAATCGTGATCTCGATTACGTACTATTCGAAAGCTTAACTGTTTATGTAAAATGCGTTTTTGTTTTGTTACAATGTCGGCTTCGGTTCACAGGATCTTATTGTGTTATAGATGGGACGGTTTATGGAAAGTAAATTTGTTACTTTCGCATATTCCTTTGGTATTATTACGCATATTTGGGAAACCATAGCAGTGGTAGACCTTTTTAAGTCTACCTGGGTAACTACTACTCTTAAGTTGAAAATCTGTCGTCACGCATCTGTTGGGGTGTGAAAGCCAGTCCCCTCTAGTTTTAGCGTTACTATCTTAGACTTCTAAGTCATTTAACATCAGCTGACATTGTGGTCAGAAGCTAAAATCTGTTCGGTGTTATTACAAAAAAGTTAAATACGTATTGAATACTTGCTTTAAAAAGGTGTCGAGTTAAATGCACCGCGCTCGCCCGAGGCAAGTTCGCGTTATCCTTTTACGCAAATCTAACCTAACGTAACCAAAGCGAGACAAAAGAGCGAGATGGCGAACATTCAGCGACCGCGGTGCATTTAATTCAAAACCTTTTGAAAGCAAGTATTCAATACGTATTTAATTTTTTTTTATAATGCCGATAAAGTATTAAATAAACTAATATTAGAACTTTATACAATTCTTGACTCATCACATCGGTTCAGTAGTTTAGATATTTTTTCTATTTTATTAGAAATAATGACGTATTTGGTTTTTTTTTTATAACGCTGTACTTACTAGGTAAGGACAGTGCTATTGAATGACAACAGCGACCATAAAGAGATTTATTTATAATCGATTCTAATTCTAAGTAGCTAAATGTACACTGGCTGAACTTAAATGTGATACACCAGAAGCGAGTCACTATGACTGGCTTATTACATTCTTAGTGATAGCTATCTAATCAGATTCAGACAATTAACCACTACGTTTGATTACTGGACATACACCTTCTAATCCGAGAATACAACATACCTAAAAGTGCTATTATGGCATCTGTTAAACTCGCAATTCGATGGGACATAGTAACCACGTTCAACCAAACTGTACTTATTAAACCAATGTTACTATATGTAGCATAGGCAGGTATTTTTTGTATATTGGGAAATTGTTAAGTTCACTGAGATTTTCCTACCGTTATTAAAGCTGCGTTATGCGAAGGGCTACAGATTATTTATTTTTTAAATCAATGAAGACTTCATCATTGCTAAAGGTTCAGAGTACCTGTAATTATCCAAATATGTTTAACAAAGGTCGATAGTTTTTTTTTATATCATAGGAGGCAGACGAACATATGGGTCACCTGATGTTAAGTGATCACCACCGTCCATAGACACTTGCAACACCAGGGGAGTCGCAAGTGCGTTGCCGACCTGTGTTTTGGCAATGAAATGGGAAGGGGAAAGTAGAAGGGGAGGGAAGGTGGGTCTCCGGCGCTCTCACTGACCGAACGAAACGCAACAATGCAAGCACTGTTACTTCACGTCGGTTTTCTGTGGGTCGGGTGGTAGTACCCCGGGCGAGCCGACCCATTCATGCTCAAACCAGTAATAGCTTCAGCGTGGCTTCACTTACCATCAGGTAACCCATCTGTTCGTTTGCCTGCTACAACATAAAAAAAAGGTTTCGACATCAAGCAGAATTAACACATACTAAAAAATGGAAGTAATCACGCATCTAATTAAAGCCCTTCATAAAAACTTTCTAAAACGAACGGACACATCGTATGGTCACAGAATTAAGAATTGTCTACAACAAAACATCAGTGTACTTACTTATGTAGGCCATAAAATAAAATTAAAATACCGAACCGCTTGGGAACTTAAAAAAATCTAGCCGTGACGAAACCACCGGAGTGTAAACAGTGTGTTCAGTGTAAAGAAGTGTACGGATGGGAGAAAGAGAGGGGGAGAGAGAAAAAAACGCCCGTGATTTTGACATCATTTCACGTCGATCAACGGCCGTGGTGAATAAAGTCTAAAAAAACCGGAGCCCCGAGATCTCAATGCGTCTCATTTTATGAATGAAATAAGATTTTTTTTTTCTCTCCAAGAGCCGCGACAAATACGTGCTTTCCTTTCGGAACGTCTGAGGCGACGTGCATTCATTT
The DNA here is from genome assembly GCA_015888305.1 of Antheraea pernyi. Taxonomy (NCBI): domain Eukaryota; kingdom Metazoa; phylum Arthropoda; class Insecta; order Lepidoptera; family Saturniidae; genus Antheraea; species Antheraea pernyi. The sequence goes on along the minus strand of MU160743.1, from coordinate 48,526 downwards.
TCGATTAGTTTTTTAATTCCGTTTCGAACTATCGTACTGCGTCGATACGCGCTATAAGTGTGTAGAATTTTCTTTGAGGAGTTGCAAGTAACTTTGTCGCGGCGTCTTGCGTCTGCATCGGCGAGAAATATAACGCTTCCGACACAGATGTGGTCCGAGTAACGAGATTTTATTTCTAAAGGGTGATTTTATTGGAAATTGATTACGGACTTCTTAGAGAAAATGTCCTCGCTGCAGATTTTATATGGCTCTAGGTGTTTGTATTCATACTAGCTGATACCTGCGACTTCGTTTTCTTTATTGATTATCTTAAAAATATGTTTTATGTATACAGGAAAAGGCATAACTACCGTACCGCAGGCTCTTCGTAATGTAATAAGCAAGATTACGAATGGTTAATTGACGCGATTTCCAAACATGTTGGTAGTAAGCTATGAACACTTGAAATATATATATATAGATATAAGTTATTTACCTATATTTGTAATAGTGAAACCCTTTAAACATTAAGTTGTAATATAAAACAACCTGTATAGAGTTTCGAATTGCGGGTTGAAGGCAAAAACTGTTTGGGCTCGTGGGAAGCCAATTACCCGATTAGACCTCTCCGCCTGAGGGACCAGCGACTGATAGCACCCACTGGTCAGTTACCTCAACGAACAGTTTCCTATACTTAGCGGTTTTAAAATCACCTATATCCCGCTATAACCAACTTATACATCTATACCAATATTATAAAGAGGTAAAGTTTGTGACGTTGTATGGGGGTAATCCCAGGAAGTACAGGTCCGATTTGAAAAATCATTTCAGTGCTTTATATCTCATTTGTCGAGGAAGGTTATACTAGAATAGGTTATATTAGAAGGGCTATACATCATCATCTAAGACCAATAGGAACTCAGCAGCATTGAAGAATATTTAAAAATCGGGGTTTTTTTCCTCTTGACTGCTTCCACTGCGTGTTAGCGTTAGCCCCAAAATAACTATTAGAAGAAGAAGAGAACGAAGTCGCGGGAAGCGGCTAGTATTTTTATATAGTGGAAGTTTTAACTAGAACTGGATAGACCACACTTAACTGACAAATTTTCGCATTATTATAGCAACATAATTAATGTAATTTAAAACGTTATAGATACACAGATAAAGTTTAAATGCATGCGTGATTAACGAATTGAAATGTTACGACCATACCTCATTTAAATCTACGAGTTCATGCACGATGTTTATGGAAAAATTCCAGATTTTTCCAGATATTTCTTTGTTGTTCAAGAATAACGCATTTCGGCTTATAGGTCATGATATTGTATTGTTATTAAAAAAATTTAAATCAATCAATTCGTGTATGCATATATTATTATTTCTTTAATATAAACATCCACTGTAAAAATAAAATCATCAATTATATAAAAGAAAATGAAAAGGACAACAAATTGAAATAACGACGTCAATAGAAACATTAAATATATTTATAAATCATTTAAAAAAATATTTCTGCAACTAAAAGTGAAAATACGATAGCGTTACAGTGTTTTTTTACGTTTCTCTTACCAACTATTTCGTTATCAAAATTAGCCAATTTGATTTAATTTCACGACATTAAATTATTATCCCGTATCAAATACTCAAGAGATATATTTATCACGAAACCATTGTTACGATCGAATGCAATTTTGTATTGTTGATGAAGACGTGAACTAGATCTTATTATGAACACATTATGTTCGAATTTTCTAGTTACATAAGAGGAAAACACGCTATTAATTTTAATTAATTTTCAATAAAGTTTTATACATAACAATCTTTATAATTAAAGGGCTTGGTTATAATGCGAACTACGAAGATTGGGGACGTCATAGAGATTCCCTGGCATTAACTTCTAGGACTATAATAGGGGTACGCTATGATGGCCGTTGTGACGTTTGTCGGTTCATGAAATGTAGTAAAATTAATAACTACGTTTCAACAAGCAAATCGTTGTTCTTTATTGTGAATAGTGACGTGCAGTTAATTCTACAAATTATCGAATTTTAGAATATACAATTAATTTAGTACACCGATTTCTAAATTATATTTACGTATAACTATATATCTATCTAACACGCACGCCACCTACAGTAACATGTAACATATAAATTAGATATATAAATACTAACAGTGTGTCCAATGAGGTTTATCATCGGTAATATATTTAGAACCTTAACCCACCATATAACTACCTCAGTGCTTACTTACACTGTTTAAGGAAACAATAACTTAAAATATTATTATAAAGTTTTACATTTACATTACATTTAATACACGTTGCCATTATAATTAAGATTTTGTGACAATACAAAAAATAAACGCTTGTCTGTTCTGCTAGAAATTGAATTATGGAACTCTTTACGTAATACGTTTATAATCTAAGATCCTACTAGGAAGACCTCTATATCGTTAAAGTTATTAATAATTATAATGTCGAAATAAGCTGATAATTATTTCTCTTATTAAAAATCAAGAATGAGTTGAAATCTTGCTAAATTTCACGCAGACAAAGTCGTGGGTAACAGCTAGTCTAATATAGAATAACCTCAATTACTTTTTATAAAGCTCGCTATCTACCAGTGAATGTCCCGTGAAAATCGGTCTAACTGTTTTGGCGATAGCACAACGGGCGAAGCCACGGTTAACAGCTAGTAAAAACTAAAATTCTCTAAATTACTTTTTATAAGAATAGCTATCTGCCAGTGAAAGTCTCGTGAAGACCGGACGAACCGTTTTGGACATAGTACTTCCCAAACACAGGCTGGCATCGCACTAATCACTCTTCTAGTGTTGCAAGCGTCTATGGACGGTGGTGAGCACTTAACATCAGGTGACCCACCTGTTCATTTGCGTCGTATGATATATAAAAAAAAGTTACTTTGGGCTAACTAGTAATCAGCGAAAGCTCTCAAAAGGAAAAAAAAGATTTTGAAACATTCTTCATTGATACTCCACTCTTATTAGTATTGCGTGATGATATGGCCTATAATTGCCTTCCTCGATAAAGGAGCTATCTAATATTGAAAGAATTTTTCAAATCGGACCTGTAGTTCCTGAGATTAGCGCGTTCAACCAAACAAACAAACCCTCCAGCTTTACAATATTAGTATAGATTTATTACGTTTTAGAATTTGACCACAAGCTAGCTCATCTTATATATATATATATATTTTATTTCAACGTAGGCGAACGAACAGGTGGGTCACCTGATGTTAAGTGATCATCACCGTCCATAGACACTTGCAACACCAGAAGAGTCGCAAGTGCGTTACCACCCTGCGATTAGTGGAGAAGGGGGAAGGGAGGTAGGTTATCCGGCGCTCTCGCCGACCAAACGAAACGCAACAATACAAGCACTGTTACTTCACGTTGGTTTTCTGCGAGAAGGTGGTACTACCCCGGGCGAGCCGACCGATTCATGTTGAAAGCAGTACTAGCTTCGGCGTGGCTCTACCACTCTTCCACGTCTGCCGGGGCCGCTAGTAAAATATAAAATCCAGTACATAACATTCCAAAGTCCCGCCAAAAAACTTACGCCATCTTTATTGATTATGTAGGTAAAATTTAATTTAATTTTCACTTATATTCAAACACAAAATCGAAAATTATGCTCATACAAATTTATCTCATGTGTGCGTGTGTCAAGTCCGCGATCTCTCGACTCAGTAGATCTCTAACAACCATTGCTCCACGAGGCCTATCTAATCGTATAACGCCTTAGGTAGTAGACAAAATATTTACACTATTTCTCCCTACATTTTGGAACATTATCAACAGCTCCATGCATCTCTTTACAAAAATATGACACAATGACTGGTTTGTCCACTATAGCGGTCTAGTTAAAATCATGTTATTCTCCTACCGTCGTCTTTTCATACTCCTTATAGAGATATTGTTGTGCAGATAATATCTATCGTGCATATACAAAAGGCACACGGCTGTCAAGTATCGGGGCCATTTGGCAAAGCGTAAAGTTTAGTGCATCCAATAACGGTACGCATTCTAGGTCGTAACCACATTCACCAGCATCACGGATTCGTGGTCCGAGGGTAAGCAGTGTCGTTGAAAACTTATACGAATCTATACTAATGTTATAAAGGTACTAAATTCTGGAACTATGAAATCAAATTTTAATAATATTCTGTCGACTATTGACTGTGGAAGGTCATGAAATATCTAATACTCTACTACGATCTAACGATCGTTTTGGATCGACAACGTGGTTTTAATAGATCAGAGTAATTAGCATAAAATATGTAACATAGTATGTACACTAAGCTAGAACGAAGTTGCGGACGCGCCAAATGTTATATGATGTAGCGTGGGCTGAAGTAGGCAGTGGTGTTGAAAACTCAAACGAATCTATACTTATGTTATGAACGCATCGAATTCTGGAAGTACGAGTGAGATTTAAAAAATATTCTAATTATTTACTGTGGAAGATCATGGCTCGGGGTAGTACCACCCGCTCATAGAAAACCGACGTATACTAGCAGTGCTTGCATTGTTGCGTTTCGTTAGCTCAGTGAGAGTGCCGGGGACTCACCTCTCCCCTTCCTTCCCTTTTCCCCAAACACCGGCTGGCAACGCACTTTCGACTCCCCTATTGCTGTTAGTGTCTATGGACGGTGGTGATCACTTAACATCAGGTGACCCACCTGTTCGTTTGCCTGCTACGACTTAAAAAAGCAATTAGCATTCAATATGTAACAAAAGTACACTAAACCAAAACGAAGTAATAGTGGGAACGCGCTAAATGTAGCGTGATGTATTAGCGTGGACTGTGAGCTAAAACAAGAAAATAGAGTAAAACCGCGGAGCACCGCTAGTGACTTAATAATCGAACATATGAGAACAACGGCTATCATTCAGTACTGTATCTATATTAACAATTATAAATAATGGCATATACGAGTATGCAATTGTAAGTTTGTTAGCTATATTGTCACGACTTAATTTCTTAACCAATTATTATGGAACTTTGCGTACACGGTCCAAGGAACAGAAAAAGGCATAACTCACCTTTAATAAATAATAAAAGAAGTAACTCAAATATTCAATTTTGTGGAAAAATTAGTTTAAAGTTTGACTATGCATACACGTTCGACTTAAACTTATCTTAAAAATAAATAAAGCGCTTTAAGTCAATCTAAAAGTAGGGATAAGTTGTGTAATTACATCGTTGTTTGGTCGTTGTAGAAAATATCACCATCACTACTGCAGAAATAAGCTTAAAAACGAATTAAAAAAAGGTTATAATTTCAATAAAGACGGAGTAACAGCATAATGTACTACAATAATTAGTATAAAAATGTAACCGAAAAAGCAACGTACATTTAAAATAATAAAATCACATAAATCTCAACTAATGAATTTTTATCATATATTAAAGAAAATAATTACTTTTTATTAAAACGTGGATTTATTTCATTTTACGTCACTTTATTAACTGCCTTTGGAGTCTAAGTTCTTTTACATATTATATCAAAAAGAGAACAACAGTCATCTATTTTCGTAGTATGATCATATTGAAGTGGCTGTTGAATTGGACGTATTCTTCTCGTAACGTTAATTTACTTTCTAGTGAAAACTCAAAAAACGTTCATTGTATTGTATTCAACCAAAAAATGCTTATAAAATTTAAATTGTCTCTCCTGTAAAGTTTCGTAAATGTGACTTAGCCATTTTTCCCTTTAGCCCATCATCATCATCGATTGAAGTTTCAAAAGGTTAAAAAAAATAGTGATACAGATAAATCTCGTGACTATCACGCCGTTATCATATCGACTTGCATCTATAACGTATTCGAGCGTGTTGTTTTATCGTGTATTATGTCAGTCCGTTTGACATATCTAAGATTAATATCACCAACATATCTAATATTAGTTCGATTCAATGGGTCTCACATATATGTAGAGTTGCCAGCCATACTTTTTAATAACGTATCCTACTTTATTATTGACTAGCAGTGCCCGCGACTCCGTCTATGTGGAACTTTATTTAAAAAACACTGACTAATAAAATTATCTGAATTTATTAAGTTCATTTATTTATTTACTATCCTCTCGCACTAAAGTCGCGACGTCATTAAAATTACAATAACTTTTGATAGAGTGAACCGATTTGAATGGAACCAAGACTAAATAATGTTCGTTTTTATCGTGAAGCAGTACTTTAGCAGTAATCTAGGTTAAAACAAACAGAGAGACAGATAGACATTTCTAAAAATGATTGAAATGTATTTTGTTATTTATTCCAAGATACCTGCAACAATTTTTTTCACAAAAGTCTAAAAAGTAAGTTGGATTTACATTCCTATTATATTATACATATAAATAGTAATTATACTTTTCCATAAAAATAAAGTATACGAAAGAAAATACTTTATTTGAGATCTTTAGAAAATACGTCTTATTTACTCTCTATACTCGCAACTTACGTTTTCACTCATTACTTATTAGTTTTAATTGTTCGAATTTTCGTTTAATTCAAATCAAAATCAATAATACTTCATTTAATTTAGGCCCTGAGAAGGCGCTTTTGAACGTCATAGCTACCACCGGTTCGGACAAAACCCAATCATCGAGAAGAACCAGCAAGAATCTCGATCTGGTTTATCATTTCATGATACATATTTCTACAAACATAGAGAGTTAATTAAGGCGGTTAATCACAATAGTTCAGACTTTTAATTACTATACAAACAGGCCTCAACATACAAGTGACATTGCCTTTTAAAGCTTGCCTGTAACACGACAAATATTAATAAATTTGAATATGAACAAGGAGGTTCGCGTGTGTCCCGCGACGCGCCTCTTGTATTCAACGTCACCCACTACAATATAGTCTCCATAAACCGTACCTCGTTAAGACGAAAACCTCGATAAATCGAAAGAAAACCTCGTTCTCTTTTTTCGAACTTTTATCACTTCCTTACTTGAAATCTGAGCTCTCGGTCATATGAAATAATCAGTATGTCCTTGTGATCTATATCAAAACATGTATAACTAAAAAAAATTAGAACTATATGTGTATTTCGAATACATCAATGTTTGAGTATACTGCCGTAAAGACAGAGATAGATAGACAACGAAAGATAGAGACAGAGTAACCTCTATAGCTTGAAGAGAAAAGTTGTTCGGTACTAGTTTCCAGAATATTCCAACTATATGTATGTACTTTCGTATAAGTAATTTTTATTTTAAATATTACCTGTGTAGCGAGATTAGTATTTATTTACTTTACCTCTGTAAAAGTAATGTAGGATAAAGTCTAGTTCTACTAATCGAATGTCTGTACTAACTATTATAACGCCAAAGAGTTAGTTTGCTGGAACGCGCTAATCACAGGAACTGCTGGTCCGATTTGAAAAATTATTTCAGTGTTAGATATCTCATTTATCGAGGAAGTTTATTATATATCACCACGCTAAGACCTATAGGAGCGGAGCACCAATGAAGAATAATTAAAAATTGTGGTTAACGTATGTATTAGTTAAAACTATTTTCACCTTCAACGTGAACGAAGTCGCGAGTTAGAATTAGGGTTAGCTCAAAGTATTCCACGCGGACGAAGTCGCGAACAGAAGCTAGTTTACTTATAAAAACTGACCTAAATTAAAGATTTCGCAATACGATGTTTTCACGCCCCCTTAAATTTCGTCTTACCGAGGTTCTATTGTATCGGAATACATTTGTCATTTAAGAGCGTTCAATTTGTCATATTATCCAAAGAATAAGACTGTATACATGAACAATAATTCATGTAGCGGGAACTGCTAAGTTGTAAATAAAACTTTCCATTGTTTTTTTTAAGTTAATACCGATCTTAGCGGTTTCTAATCGAGGTGCGACTGTCATGTGAGCGTGCAATTGTTTTTATTATTATTTTTATGTTTGTTCAGTGAAAATCTATACATATAAATTAGAATTAAAGTCTCATCTGTTTATCTCATTTAATGTCTGAAAGAGTCGAAACGATTTTGACGAGAATTTTACTGGTATCATTACGGTTGCTCATAGAGGCTAAGCAGTGACGATTAATCAAAAAAAAAAAACTATTTCCACGTGAACAATATCGCGGGTAGTAACTAGGTATAATATAAAAATAATTTGTGTCATAAAACTTTAAACAAAAGTTTAACCACTTTCAGACGAATTTTAATCAAGAATTGAACATTACCTATATTCTTAAAAGTAAATAAAATTAAATAATAAATAACATTGTTACTGGTTTAAAAAAAAACTTGCAAACACCTAATAAAATTATATCACAAATGCAGATTTAAATTCTTGAAATGGAGAACTATTCACTTCACTTAAAAACCATCTTTGAAAAATCATCATATTATTTTGTCAAAATGTCATTATTAAAATTACATGTAGTCAAATATTTCTAATTTGTAAAACGCACTCATATAATATAAAATATGTAATCACAGATTATAAATACAGTTTCTTTTTTTTATGACGCGCTCGCAACCGGCTAAGGTCGCACTGAGACTGAATGGCTGGAGTCGACATATCAGATAATGTATCGAAGCCTTATATGGTAATGTTATTTATGTGACGTACACAGATTAAAAATATTTTATAACGATAAACGCTTTGTCACATCACTTATTTAATTATTTATAATTGTGAAAGTTTTTAATCTGTTATATAGTATATATAACTGACTGGGGAGTTTTTAGCGGGATCTTGTAATATCATGTAGTGGATTTTATATTTTATTCTCAATCTTGGGTTACTTGACTCTATATTTTGCAATATAGTTCGGTTATTACACAAGTAAAGTGGATGGGTAATAACTATACGGAATATGAGTTTTGAGATGCCACAAAACTTCCTGGAAAAGTTCTAAGCGGTGTAAGGGGTGACGAATAACATCATAAGACTTGAGACACTCAAGCCAACCTCACCTGCACGTGGTGCACCCTGCTGAATAACGAACGAGGCAATGGCGAAAAATCCCGTCATAGTGATTCGCTTCTGCGGGTCGCGTTTCGGGATCAGTCTGTGCATATCCAGCTCTTTGCAAGCCGGCATGACAGTGGCGACCAGCGATGGACAGTGTGTCACTTGTTGGTCGCCATTGTTTTTGGACTGTACTGTGCTTAGTTTTTGGACTGTACTTACCATCAGGCATGGTGCAGTCATTTTGCCGTGCTACTATAAAAAAAAAATAACAAAGCGACCACCGTTTTATCAGTAGATACATCGAAACTTACAAGAAACTTGTAATACTATTACCTACTCGACAATGTCAGTAATAATATAGAAGATCGGTTAGTAAAAATGTACAAAATAAATGAAATTGACTGACTGACATATTAACGCATCAACGTCTGGGGCTGTTAAAATTTGCATGTCAGTTTGTTTTACACTGTAGGCGAGTATCAAGGAAGGATCATTGGAATTTCATCCCCTATAAATGAGGATGAAAATTTGTATAAAAATCATTCAGTTTTCCGCCAGCGAGTTCTTCTTTTATATTTCTACTAGCGGGCTCGGCGGACATTGTCCCACTCTGATAATAAAAAAAGATTGACAAATTATAAATCTAAACTATCTTCATGAATTACTTTATCTACTGGTAAAATCCGTATAAAAATCCGTTCAGTAGTTGTTGAGTTTATCGCGAACAGACAGACTGATGTGTAATGCTGTATATACAATAAAGAGTCGATAATTATTATTTCATAGAAATGCGTGCGAAGCCGCAGGAAATGCTAGTATTATTTTATAGCGGGATTGAAGGAGATCGACTATATTTTATTAATATAAAGTATAGACATTATAACTAACAACAAAACACGATTTCATCCACATTCAGTAACAATGCAAAGTCTAATAACCATAAAATAAAGCCTACTTGCTGTAATACTTTTTTGCATCTCTGATATACAAATATGAGTTTTCGTATATTTCGTTTTAATGTAGACGAAGTCGCGGGCGGGTGTTAGTGTTTATAAAGTAATCTTTACAACTATTGGATAGATTTCAATATAAATTTTTTCCGTAGATTATTAGTAATTTTCTAAAAAAATATAGATTGTTAGGGTTTCCTTAAAAAAAACCAGTTATCACAACCGTTAATACAATTAGCGGACCTATAAGCGCGCTGTCTGAAACTGGACAATAATAATGGCATATGTCTCCTCCTATATCGACCATAGCGTGTCATCTTATATGCAATTTTAACGGAACGTTACAGGTTAGGTTAACTGTATATTTATTACTTTTAAAAACCTAACTAATAACTCTGCATAGAAATCTTTAACTAACCTTAAACATTAGTACAAAACTTTTCGAACGTCGGTCCCCAAATAAAATGTTACTCTCTAGGATCTTCTTGTGAATAACCGTTGGTATTTATTACTTTTATATAATTAAAACGTCGTGAAGTTATTTGTCGCGTTATTAGCGTTGTGATAAACCACGGTACGTTATATTTAACACGTACCGTGTTATTATAAAAAAATGAATACTTGCTTTAAAAAAGTTTTGATACGCATGTATTAAATGCACTTGCCTATGGCTCAAATCAGTTCAGTTCAGATCAGAACAGATCAGTTCTAGATAGGAGACATAGAAATTACTATACCACAAGCCACAAGGAAGTTTATTTTTTTCTCGAACTGACTACGCTATTGACCTGGCAGGGTCTTCACAGCTTCACCGGACTACTAAGGTTGGCGCTTAAGGCACTTAACCGATTTGGTTTTTAGGTAACATACACAAGGGCGCACGCGCACCTCGGCTTGGGCTGTTACCTGGAAAAAGTCGCGTCTGACCTAGCTAACTATTCTAAGCTATTCATACATATATACATTTGTGAACCATACAATCGAAATTGCATGATTCACAAATAAATACGTGTATATCGGAA